>BMAO01014988.1:0-305666 GCA_019973975.1 Trichonephila clavata
TTTCGACTAATAATTTACAAAATTAATTTTATTTTATACAACAGTAAGCAACCATTTTAAGATTTTTAAAGTAATTTTAGTAATGGAATTATAAAAAACAATACTGTGCTTTAGTTTTTTTTTTAATATTAATTTACATCCATATATAGCTGCATGGTCCGTCGTTGCACAGGATTTTAATGTATTACTATTCTTGTTATTCTGTTTATCACATACACAATTAATACTTTTGCCTATGTACTCTCCGAAAGTTGTCTTTCCGCTCATGCAACTTAAGCCCTCAAATTCTTGAATTCCTTGGTAGGCTTACCACCATTAATTATTATTGGCAGGGGTCGATTTTGAGAGTTATTTTAAAAAGAGTTATTTTATAAAGGTAAAATATTTACCAATATGCTTAAAAAACAGTGTTATCTCTTTTCGGAATTGAAATTTAAAAAAAAAAAAACCATACATATTTGCGTTTTAGAAATTGTGTTTGTAATAAAAACATCTCAAATAAATCACATATCAAAAGCAGTTATTTTTCAATCAAAGTGAAGGAATCAGTCAATAAAATTCCAGTAAGGCTGAAAACTGGATTTTGATGACAACTGTGTAATTGTAAAACTATGATTTCAAAGATATATTTCACGTTAATCACATGTTAAAAGCTTTTTTTAAAATCTGTGAATGAATTAAATCAAAAAAGCTACGTCATAAAATTTCAGTTTGCCTTAAATCAATTTCAGTGCCATATTATATCATTGTGTCATATGTTATGGCTGCATGGCCCGACCTTGAACGGGCTTTTTCGAATGTATAATTTTTTGCCAATAGAAATTTCCTCTTCCCATCTCGATGTCATTACTTCCTCGGTTGTGTGTAATTTTTATATTTTGTCATTAAAATTCCCTTTTTCGCAATTTCTTCCATATCTTTGTCCCGTCGGACAGGTCTGTTTTCCCTGGCGTTGCACAGGATTTTTCCAGGAGGATAACTTTATCCCAGTGGAAATTTCCTTTTTCCTTCTCAATGCCAGCACTTCTGGGTAGGGGTGTATGCTTGATGTGAAGGATTTCTATACTTATGTCATTAAAATTATCTTTTTTCCGAAAAGGTCTTCAATTTCTTTTCCTTTACAGACAGATTTCCTTTTCCTCAGCTTAGCCCGGTGTTTTACTCAGGCTTTTTCGTGTATAAAACTCTTTTTCAGTCTTTTTTCTCTTAGTGATAAAATCTTTCTTTATCTATCTATTTTCGATTTTTAATTTACAAACCTAATCTAGTTTTATCCACAAGAAAACAGATAATGTATGATATTATTATTAAATAATTAATTTTAATTTTAATAATAAATGATACAAATCAATACTAATTTAGTTTTTTTTTTTAAAAAAATATAAATTTATATCCATTTTTATTAAATAATTAATGAAAAATGACTGCTTATTTCTGATTGTTTGGTTATTTGATTACAAATATATAACTATAAAAGAAGTATGGGAGAGTAAACCTAGACACATACATTTGCTTTGAATTCACTGCATAAAAAACATTTCAAAATGAAAATAATACTATAAAAACATTTTAACATTTTCTTATATTTTTAATGTCTTTCACACTAAATTGTTTGTTTTTTTTAAATAAAGAAAACTATCTGTTGTGTGTATCAGAAAGTAGTCTTTCTGAACATGCTCCATAAGCCTCACACACACATTCACACACTGGTCAATTCTGTCATAGGTTAATGGCATTTGGTGACTTTAACGATTTTTTTCGTTGTGTTTTTATGGCTCTTTGAAATGGAAAAGTGCTTTTTTTAAAAATATTTTATGTGGAGAAAAGCATAAAAAAAGAAACAGTTTTCAAAATAACGAAATTTCTTAAATTTTTAGAATAACTTTTACAATATTTTATCTCAGTCTCAGCTTAGCATCATCTAGAAATATAAATACAATTTACCAATCTACTTTAAAAATAGTCATAACTTTCCTTTTTTTAAAAATTTAAATCCAAGAAATGCAGAGAAATTTGTGAAAAATGTAAAACATTTTAGAATTTGGGATTTTAATAATATATTTCAAATTAGTCGCACGTTAAAAGCATTTATTTTTAAACAGAGTGAGTTAATTCAGTCAATAGAGCAATGTTATGAAATTCCAAGTTTGGCTGAAAACCGATTTTCGACGTGTGCTTTTGTCACTGTTGTAACAATAACATTGCTGCAACAATGGAGACAAATCAAAGTTTGTACCAAAAAAACAGGTTTTTTTTGTTTTTAATTAATATCATTATAACTAATTACAATATTGGAATGTAAATGGGCAATACGGCTTCCTCAGATCATTCCTGATCTTTTGGTACCTTCTGCGAGTTTCTGCGTGGTGCGGTTCATGAGAAGATAGACGCACATAGATAGATACATATGTTTGTTTACCTTCGGATTTTAATAGTGTGGACTAGCTGGCATGGCCCGGCATTGCACGGGCTTTTTTTGAATATCAACCTAGGGCTGTGCATTTTTTTTATTGCATTAAATTTTTTTTTTTTTTTTTTTATTTTTTTTTTTTTTTTTTTTTTTTTTTTTTTTTTTTTTTTTTTTTTTTTTTTTTTTTTTTTTTTTTTTTTTTTTTTTTTTTTTTTTTTTTTTTTTTTTTTTTTATATTTTATGCTGTGAAAATTTTCCTTTTCCCTCTTGGTATCAACATTTTTTGGTATGCGTGTGAGTTCGATATCAATGTCATTAAAATTCTCTTATTCGAAATATCATCCACCTCTCAGCCCTGTCAAATGGTATGTCTCCCCTCCTTTTACCCCGGCGCTGCACGAGCTTTTTCGGAGAGTAGATATATATATATATCCGAATGGAAATTTCCTTTTTTGTTCTCGATGACAGCACTTCTGGGTGAGGGTGTATGCGTGATGTGAGGAATTTCTATGCTTATGTCATTAATTATCTCTTTTCTGGAATGTCTTCAATTTCTTTTCCTTTACAGACAGATTTTTCCCCCCTCTGCTTAGCCCGACGTTTGCACAGGCTTTTTCATGTATAAAACTCTTCTTCAGTCTTTTTCCCTCAGTGATAAGATCTTTCTATATATTTCTATTTTAGATTTATAATTTACAGAACTAATCTAGTTTTATCCACACGAAAAAGAGAATGTACTATTTTATTTGATTTTGTAATGAATATTAAAAAGCAATATTGATTACGTTTTTTTTTTAAACAGTTATATAAATTTTTGTTAAATAATGAAAGAAAAAAATTCTTACTATTAACTTGAAAAGACTGCTTCATTTTGTATGTTTGATTATTCCATTAAAAATAGGTATCAATTAAAAAAATATGGGAGAGAAAAACCTAGACATTTTTTATTTGGGTTCATTGTATAAAGAAAGATTCAAATTGTAAATAATACTATCTGATGAAAGCATTTCATCATGTTCTTATATTCTTAAAGTTCTTCTTATATTCTTTTTAAAAATAAAGAAAACTATGTTTTGATGCATCAGAAAGTTGTCTCTTTCTACACATTCTCCATAAGCCTCAAACTGGTCAATTCATTTATCCCAATTAATTATTACTGACATATGGTGATTTTAGCAATTTTTTTTTCGTGGCATTTTTATGGCTCCTTGAAATGGAAAAATGCCTTTTTTAAAAATATTTTATGTGCAAAAAAGCAGAGAAACAGAAACATTTATCAAAATTACAAAATTCCATAATTTTTTAAAGATTTTAACAAAATATAATTAAAGTTTATCACATGTTAAAAGCATTTATTTTTTAAACAAAGTGAGTCAGTACAGTCAACAGAGCAATATCATGAAATTCCAAGTTTGGCTGAAAACCGATTTTCGATGCCTGCTTTTGTCACTGTTGTAACAATAACATTGCTGCAACAATGGAGACAAATCAAAATTTGCACGAAAAAAGCGTTTTTTCCCCAGGTTTTTAATTAATATCTTTTCAACTAATTACAATATCGGAATATAAATTAGCAATACGGCTTCCCCGGAAAATTCCCGATCTTTTGGTACCTTCCGCGAGTTTCTGCGCGGTGCGGTTCTTGAGAAGATAGACGCACATAGATAGATAGGTACATACGTTTGTTTACCTTCGGATTTTAATAGTGTAGATCATTCAAGCATATCCTGTTTTTCCAAAATATTTGCCATTTATGTTAAATATTTGCTATTAAATTGGACATACTCATTTTACACACAAGCATCTAATGTTCTGTGAATGGGCTCTGAAATGCCATTGTAATATCCCATACACTGTATACATCAGATTTTAATTGTCTGATGTTTCATTATCATTTATACATGATCTTTAATTAGTCTTCTGACCTGGTAAAGCAATATACCTATTGAAACCAATTTTTTTTTAAGATTAATTTTTTATTCTGCATTTAAGATTTTACTCTTTATTCTTTATACTATTTGTATATGCTATGCTGAATCTAGTTTTAAATTATTGTATTTAAAAAATTTTTGGCATTGTTTAACTAAAATTCATCCTTGTTCCGTTATACATAATACTAACTGTTTTTGAGTATACAAGCTTATAATTAAAAACTTAAAATTATTCTCCTTTTCATAGAAGTAATCACATTGAAATTCCATCGGCTCCAGTAAAATCAGGAATTGATTACAGTGGTGGTCAAGTAAAGGAACTCTTAAATGAAACTGGAAATATTGAATCTACTGTTATTATTCCTCTTTCAAATCTTCAAAAAAGAAATATCAAGTAAATTAATCTCAGTAGTTAACATTGTCTGGCTTTTGATTAATTTTGTTTATGAGATAGTTATTTTAGAGTGATTAATTAATTATATTTTTTCTTAAATTTCTTGCAAAATTTATGTAATTTATCTACCTTGTAGTTTTTAATTGAAGGTAATGCAATCATAATTCACAAAATTTTCATTATATTTCATTATATTCATTTATGTACTGGAATCCACATGTATCTACAACTGATACTCTTATCCTTTTTTTCTGAATTATGTGTTTAAGTTTGGATTCTATAGTTATAACATATTTTATTTATTTCAAGATAATTATTCTGTAATTTAATTTTATTCAATATGTCAACTTTTTCTATTTCATTAAATAATCATAAAATTACAATAGCAAATATTTGTAAAGTTCTTATTGAATATATTGTACATATTCAAATTTATAATAAGTATTTAAAAAAATTTTTTTTTTCAATTTTTTAGTTACTTTTTACTGTAACAATGACTTATCTTTTAACCCTTTCCGTACAAAGTACGCAAACGTCTACATACCACGACAGCCAGAGGGTTTTGTGTAGTCAAGCCCAAATCTATGTAATCGGCATACAGATGTCTGAAATATCATTATCATATTCGCAATTAAAAGAACAATCATAATATATTATTTGTCATTATCACTACTTTTAGAATTAATTTTGCATCATTCTGATATTCCAAGTTCAGTTAAACATTTTTGATGCTTCAACCTTGTAAAAGTAAAAAAAAAAAAAAAAAATTGTCTACCGGATTTAGTTATCCATCTCAAACTACACTGCAAACCCAAACCAAATGCTCTAGTGAAAATAAATATTTCATCTTCACTATAAACAAGAGCCACATGTTCATTTGAAGAGCAGTCATAAAGCATTCAATTTGGAAACATTCCCTTCCGCTTATGTTTATAAAACAAAAACATCATATATGTGAGTAATATTTCTCTCATTTCAAGAGGAATGTCAGATCTACACGTATCTCAAAACTTATGGGCATATAATGCCATCTATTGCCAAAAAATTGAGCTTAAAAAATGTTCCAAGTGCATGGCTTAAATATGGGACGCTAGGCTACAGGCTACTGTTGGTGTTTTGTGCTGGCTTAAATATGGGATGCTAGTCGTGAAGGGGTTAAAACAACTTATTAGGTCTGCTGAACAAGTCAATGACTCTTTTTTTTATTTCATGGTTTTTTTTAAGGAGTTGATAAAGAAAAATTTATAACTTATGTTAAGCATTATCAAACATTTCATTAAAGAGAAATAAAAATAATATTGAATAAGTGTATGTATGTTAAGAGCATTAAAAAACATGTTTTATTCTACCATTAACTTTCTTAATATTAGAATATATACCATTGAATGAAAAATTACACTTATTTTTCGACAATAATTTTGTTGCTTTATTAGCTTTTAATTTAAAAATAAGTATTATTTTACATTCTTTATCAATTTAAAAAAAAATTATGATTCAAAAAAATATTTGGTTGAGTTTTTTTCTTCCCTAAAACAAAATTAAATTTTTTAATTGTTATTCAGATTTATGAGTCTTACTAATAATTATATTTTAGCTAGGGTTCTCTCTCTAGGCTTAAAAGAATATCTTAAAATTTAATTATTTTTACGTGTAGAATTAATTTTTCCTATAATAGATCGAAGATTCCTTGCAAATGATGTAAAAAATATTTAAATCATTCTATAATAAATGTCTACACATAAATAAGCAAAAAAAGCATATAAAACTTTTGAGATTTAAAAAACATGTAAAGCTGACAATTTTGTTGAATTTTCTAAGCAGATACACAGTTAATTTAAGTATTAATCCTTTTTTTAAAAATTATATTTAAAGTATTTTTGTTTTCAGAATTTAATTATTTCTTAAGTTTTCAAGGCCAAATTATAAATAGTTTATGCTGTGTATTCAGTTGTACAACATTAAGAGTTAAGGGGCATTTTAAAGATTTATAGTTGAGTGGTCATGGCATCAGGCTTGTGCTCAAAGATGTTTTTCATTTGAAACTGTAAGTTTGAATTCTGATTTTTATTAAGGACGCATGGTGTATAGAGGCTGATGTATGTTAAATTCTGTCAAGGCATTGATGTGAATATGGAGAATAGGGTCTTGGGCGTTTTAGGTTTTCAGACCAACAAAAGCTGTCCCTTTTCCTATATTTTCCCGTGTTTTCATGGAAACACAGAGAAATTAGAAACAACAGTACAAGTGTTGATTAAAATTATTTTATGAAACAAAATAATTGTAATACATTGGAATTGAATAATTTTTGTGAAATAAAATAAGTAAATACTTTTAAAATTTCTTACATTTAATGGATTATATGTTAATATAAAAATATCTTTTAAAATTCTATTTATTTTTATTAAAGATAATTGAAATTAAGTGCTGAAAAATGTAAGTACAATGTTTCCAAATTTCAACAAATTTATTGTTTTTAATATATTTTTATGTCAATTAAGAAAATAAATTTTGAATGTATTGAATTTTATTTGTGTATATTTATTTAATTTAGAAAAGAGATGGGAGACAAATATGAGCCTTATTTTCACTTTATTATTCCGAAGAATGATGTTTGTTGTTTGGCAAAAGCAAATACAGATGCTAATAATTTGCTTATTGCCTTATGGAACCTAGTAAAAATTAAAAAGGCCTGTTACCGAAGAAACTTTACTTCTTTTCTGAAATCCTATTTACAGGTAAAAGTATATAATAGTTCAAAATTTTTTCTATGTCTTTAACTACTGTGTTCTTTCCAAAATAAGACCTAATTAAAAACTTATCCCTATTTTGACTTTTCATGTTGCTCATAATATAAATCCTACCTTTTAAGTAAGCACTATTTAAGATTATAAACCTAACAGATAACAGAGATTACCAAATGGCCAATCAAAACTCATATAAAATATGTGGGTACATTTCATGACAAATGGATTTGTCTGAGAATGATTAGGATCTTTGAGATTTAATATGCTATATGTTACAATGGATGATTGGTATTTGATTGAATGATAAATTTAAAGGGAATAATATATTAAAAATCAAATAAGAGAGGTCTCAAAAAAGAGTTATTCTATTAATTCAAGAAAAGAATTACAGAAGACTTAGGGTTTTAAATGTGTGCAGAAAAAGAATACGGAAAGGCCTCAGGAGTAGAATCTTGCAGCTTTATTCAAGTAAAAGATTGACTCAAACAGTCTAAAACTGATGATCAGAATATGATAACTTTTACTGGGAGATGAGTTTAATTCTATTTGTAAGTATACAGGTGTCAGAGGTTGTTTCCCAAGTTGGAAGTCATCTTCTGTAATTGTATTTTTAAAAGAAGAGCAAAAGATTTGGTTTTTCATAGGTCTAATTTCAATATATTCACCCTTGCAATAAAACCACATTTAAACTAATCACCAGAAAAAATCAATGCATTACAACTCTGAATGAATAGAATCCTTCAGCAATGTGAACTGGGATGAGCTTTTATGACATTGTTTCCAAAGAAGAATGATTTGAATAAATCCAAATTTTGTGCATAAATGTACAAATAAACGTGATTATTGAATATAATGTTAATTGTTATGCATGACAAATACGATAGCTATTCAAAATAAGCCCTAATGTATCTTTTACAGCAAAAATTAATACAGTACCTAATTTTAAAATTCAGTATCTTGTAATAAAAAAATCATTTTGTTGATCAGATCCTAGGCCTCACCTTTATGTATCCATACTTGGTTTGTTATTGTAGCATTAGATAAAAATACCATTCCTAATAACAGTCAAACTTAAGGGTTCAGTTCAGATAAATGAGTTGTTTTGTGCAATCTGGCACCATTTTTTTCTTTGTCTCTAAGGTGTAAACTAAATTAAGATTTTTCTCCAGCTAATTTAATAGGTAGAAATTTCGTTTTATTTTTTCATGCAATGCAATATGAAATTCCTGAGTTTTTTAAAAAAAATTTTAATCTGATTGTTTGCAGGGTTTTTCAGTCATTTAAATCAGAAAATTCTACCATTTTTTTTTAATACTGAAGACCATTAAATGAAAGGCAATTTTTTTGGAAATGAGGACAGAGTTAAGAGAATATATTCAAGAGTAGAACTTTGTATGTACACTTAATGAGTAATACCCTATTTCATTCTCCAGAATTGTATTTGTAAACCATATTTGGCAGCATGTCATCAGTCATTAGAATATTCATTTTAATGTCAGCTTTTAATACTATAAATCTAATAAATAGTTGTAACAGAAAAAAATATAAAATCCTTTAAAATAATTTTGTATTTATTGTTCTTTTTTCTGTTAACAGCATTTCCTTAAAAAAATTGGAGCTTAATTTTTTAATGCTGTAATCCATAAAACATAAATTTATTTCATTAGTTTTCTGCTGTAATAATTCTTTTTCATAAAAGATTATAGCATCAAATTTTTCATATCTTATTTGCTAAATTTTTAGAATACCTATCAATTTCTTTTTGTAAATAAACTACTGATTAGTTTACCATATGTTTTGTATTCTGGATGTTGCAATAACTAAGAAAAATAGTAAACACTATGATGTAAATATACTCATTAATGAAATTATAACTTCATCTGTAGATAAAAGGTTTTTGATTTATTAGTTGACCTTGGTATATTTTTTAAATATAAAACAAGGCTTAAAGAGAAAGGTAAATGGATTCAGACTTGTTAAGACATGATATTTTACAACGTAGCTTATACTAAATAAAATTTGCATGCTTTATTTATTTATTTTGTATCATTTAAAATTAGGAAATAAAGATAAAACATTAGTTTTTTCAAGAATTTAAAAATGTTGAAGTATTTCTGAAGTAGTTTGTTAAATTTTAATTTCCATGGATTCTCAATTTTAGATGTATATCAAGTTTCAAAGTTGTTTGTTATAATTATAAAAGTTTCTTTTTTGGAGAATGTTTACTATTTATTGAATGTGCAGTTTAAAAAAGTCTTATTTTTACCAATTTCTTAAATAATGACTTTTATCTATAACACAAGGATTGTAATGTACACTCATGTCCAGGGCCGGACCGTGACCTTTGTGGGCCCTGAGCTAACGATATCTGGGGGCCCCTAAATAATTAAAAATTTTGCCTTTTTTCCTAAGAAATTATTGTGTGGAAAAATTTGAAATATACGAAACTTAAGTTTTTCCCCAAACAATTTGAATAGTTCTAAGCAATAACATAATTTACAAAAAAAAAAAACTTTTCTACACACTTTTATGCTGAATATTCTTTTATTGGATCATCACATTTTAAGTCTTTGGGGAGATCAATAAACAAAAGAAGTGATTAAAAATTAAGCCTAGTATTTGTCATTGTTGTCCTATATTTGTTTTCTATGTAGGGCATTTTAGACAGCGTACGTTCCGTTTCACAGCTAGTAATAGGGATCGTTAAAAACTTTAAATGGTATACAAATTTGGAAAAACTTGAACTAGTTTCCTTTCAAAAATTAAATTGACTATATCACTACAAGTATAGGACTCTAGCTCAGTTTTAGATGATTTTTAATTGAATACCTTCATTTACAAAATGTTGGTCTACATCATCTGAATAGTAATCAGAAATAGCGCGTACACTCTCCAGGTTGACGTTCTCCTTACTTTGATCTTGCAAATCCATCAAAATTTTTAATTTCTTACTATATTCTGCTTATATATATATATATTTGACTTCTTCTATTTAAATCAAGGATTACCTTATCTAACGCTACAATAATCGTGTCTCTTTTAAATTTTTCTGTCCCATATACAGCTTTTTCTGTGATTTTATCTGCAAATTTTGATTAACGATTTTGGTCGTAATTTTTGCAGTTGAATATATTCACGAATGAGTGAGTCGAACTTTGCTAGCAGTTTCAAGGTACCCATAAAATTACCATTATGAGGAGAACCAAAAACTTCCTCGGTACCTCTAAACCAGTGATACTTAACCTGTGGCCTACGGGCCGCATGTAGCCCACCGGACCATTCTGAGTGGCCCGATCTAGGTTCGTTGAAATAACAAATTCAATTATTTAGGAACAATATATTAAAAATTTAGCGAGTTATATCAATCAAAGCTATCAATTTTGCTATCGATGTCGTGCTGTTACAAATTGTGAAGTAATTTTTTTCTTTTTATGATTGTAATGGTTAGTGATAACAAATAACAATGCAGTAGCGACTATTTTATAGGTGTAACTAATTTTAAACTAGCCCTCATGTCTAAAAAATATTTGCTGTTTCAAGACGATTGGGATCTTGACTATTCCGTAGGAAAAAAAAAAACATGGATCAACAACTGGCTTGATTTGTCATGAAAATGTTATATATAAAAATATCCTTTTGCTCGTCTCTGTACTACTAAACACAAATCTTTCAATGGCTGTTATTCTTAAAGATTCATTTAAAGACGAGATAAATTGGTTTTCTTTAATAAAAAAAAACTCTGAAACAGCAATAAATATTTTGCAGGTGGTAATGTCACAAAAACGCAGAGGTAACAAAAGCATCCCATAAAATTTAATACATTATATATATTGACAAACGTATGAAACTGTTAATGATACACTTAAGAACTATTACAGAAATTGTTAGAGTGTTTCTTAAATGCTTTCGATGTACTCTTTGATAAAATCAGTTATTTGTTCAGATATTTTTTTTTATAAAATCAAAAAATATTTGAATAAATTTGAAACAAAAATGCGCAATAATGAACTGACAGTTTATACAGATGATACTGATTTCAGTCTGTAGTTCAATAAAAACTCTTTGCTTCCATCCTGCATTTGGTAAATTAATATCTGAAATAAAAATATGTAAGGCTTTGTCAAAAGAAAATAAACCAAACTATCCAAGTACTTGGCAGCTTTGTTTTTATGACAGTAGAATGCAGACAAGGGGCTTGGGATCATTGATTAACGGAAATTGAAAAATTCTCCCGTAACTGGGTAAAAAGGGAATGAAACCTATATTTTGTGAGTTTTGTTTGATAGAGTTTGGTATAATTTTAAAATAAGATCCAAAGTTATGAGATTTTATATTTTGACCAATTTTTCACATTTTAAATGTCCTTGATCTTATAGCTTCCCCCTCTCTATTAATCCTCCTGTTGCGGCCTGCTTAAAATACATATCAGATATATGTCGCCCGGCGTAAAAAAAAGTTGTGTATCCCTACTCTAAATGCTAAGAATCTTGTAGCCAAATGCTTTATATCGCAATAACACGTTTGAGGACATAGTGGTAATATTCTGTATCCTTTCTTAGTTGCTCCTGTAATTTTTTATCTAAAAAAGCCTGATTTTCTTTTCGTGTCAACCAAACTAACATTGAATTTATATGTTCAATAGAATTTTCATGATTTTCTAAATAACTTCTTTCCAATCAGAAAAGCCGGTTGTGTATTAAGAATTTGTTTTAGAAAAAAGTTTGCAAGTCAAACAAAAATCACTACCAATACTAGTTGAATAACAAAGTCAAGATCTTCTCAACACTAGGCCATTTTTAAGTTTTTTAGTGAAATGATTATTAGAAAATGATCTCTTTTGTTCTTCGTATTCTCTTAGCGAAACAGAATATATATTGTTTGTAGATCTTTATTTTTAAAATAACTCATTTCATGTGAAGGGATATAATCAATAAAATTACTACTTAGAGATTTAAATCACAAACCTACATGAATAATCCTATTCTTCCTACTCCTGTCTTCATACTTAAATAATTTAGAAATGTGTATTTTTACTTACTTTTTACTTGAAACCAGTAAACAGCCACCCAAGTATCTTTTAATTTCAGGTATTAAGCATAGGAAACAGCTCCAAATCAGTATAATATTGTAACACAATATTATATTACACAAAAATAAATGGCTACAGAAATAGTGCCACTATGTTTGTATAAATGCTCTATGCTCATCGGCTCTGCTCTATGATAAAGACTCTATCATTGAGCGGCACCATGTACAAAAGAGGGTAATTAATAGACTATATTAATAATAGAGTGTAATAGATTGGAATAATTATAATTATTAATAGACTGTAATATTAATAGAGTGCAATTAATAGACACTCTATTAATTACACAGAGCTACAAAATTAAAGTTTTGGAGAAGTACAAAAGAAGCTTTCAGTGGTTTTTAGTGTGTTGATTTCGAAAATGACCTACATTTTCCCCATCACATCAAGATTTTTTGTAAAATCGATATTTTTGTTAAAGCCCTATTTGAAAAGGAATTCTCTCAAACAATTTACCCTGGGCAATTTGGTAACAATGGTTTTTATCCAATTAAATCTATGTAAATATTTTTTCTTGATGCGGCAAATTAATTTCTCAGCAATTAGATGAATAGTGAGTGAATATTAACGTCGCACTGTTCAGCTACACGAGAGAATTTGGCGATGGACCTCGTAATTTTGAACCATGGTCAAGTGACGAGGACGATACCTGAGCTGGCACCCCCTCTCCTAACTATCACACCACACATACTGGAGAACGTTTGAGCTCTCGGCAGATTTAACATGCATCGCTCCCCTACACGAAGGGTCTTCAGCGGCACTAGTCTAGAAATTATGACATGCCTACCAGGAGTGCGGTACCTTGGCCACTAGCAATTAGATGAAAACCATTGTTTCTAGACCTCACAGGCTGTCTCGGATCATGCGAAAAACAAGAAATACCCTTGAGGTTTAAATATTTTACAGCCAATTATGGTGTAGTTTCTAAAAGAAAATCACCAGCATACTATTTTAATTTGTTCTTATTATGGTATTTACATAAAATAAATAGACGATATTCAGAATTAATAATTATTAATTCCCGCATATTCGGTGGTAGGGCGGAAGAACAAAAGTTAATTGCTCTTGCTCTCTAAAATAAATTTGATATGGTAATTCGGGTATTTTATTTTTGATTTGTGTATATTTTTTACTGGTTTATTAATGTATTACTATTTTGATTGTAAGCACCTTTTCTGTTTGTTATCTTCAATGCGGAACGGGGGCCCCCTAGAGCCCTGGGCTGCAGCCCATACGTAGATCCGGCCTTGCTCATGTCCATAAATTAAGGATAATGAAGTTCAGGCAAAGAAAGAGAGAGAAGCAAAACAAATTTGACTTATTTGTAAAGTCTATTTATTAAACAAAAGGTAAAGAGCAAAAAAGATGCTATATGTCTGACATAATTAATAAAAATTGCGATTTTTACTCCCTGGAGCAAATTTCAAAAAAGAACCTATTTACAAAAAACAGTTTAACATGGTTAGTATGATGGTTAATATGGAGTATGTCTCCCAGACAATGCAATACAGGCCTTACAACGCCTACACATGCTGAGTATCAAATTATCAATCTGATCTTGGGGAATATTACACCACTCATCAAGCAAATTCCCTCCGAAGTTCTGGTAGACAGGTGGGAGGGGGTTGACGGGCTGCAATTCGTCGGCCAAGCATATCCCACACATGCTCTATTGGATTCAAGTCCGGTGAGTGTGCTGGCCAATCCATACGGGTGATATCCTCCGATTGAAGGCATTCGTCTACAATGTTTGCACGGTGAGGACGGGCGTTGTCATCCATAAACAGAAATTCAGCACCCATGGCGCCCCGAAACAAATGTACATGTTGTTCCAGAATGACATCCCGATAGATGTGGCCTGTCATCGTTACACTCTGAACATGCAGGTCAGTTCTGGAACCAAGAATAATTCCTCCCCAAACGAGCCATCCTGCACCACCATAACGGTGTCGTTCAATGGTGTTCTCTTGGTGGTAACGGATACCTGGTGCTCTCCATATGAAAGTCCGTCGAGAATCAGACTGCAAACTAAACCTGGACTCGTCGGAAAACATCACACAAGACCACTTGCGGTGTCCACAATGCATGCTCTCTACTCCAGGTTAATCGAAGGCGACAGTGAGTTGCGGTAAGGGGAACACATCTGACAGGCCTACGAGCATATAGACCAATGTGCCCTAAGCGTCTGTACACGTTCTGCCTTGAAACTGTCGTACCGGTAGCTGAAGAGAGCTGACGAGATAGGTCTGATGCTGTGCTCCGTCTGTTTCTTTTGGCAGTAACTGCCAAATACCGGTCCTCATTCGGCGTTGTAACTCGGGGGCGACCTGTGCTGTAACATCTACTCACATTATCATCATCTTGGAATCGTTGCCAAAGCCTGGAGATGACACTCTGGGCGATTCCAAGTTCCTCGGATACTTCTTGCTGGGTACATCCACATTCCAGTCGTCCGATAATTCTACCACGTAAAAAATCATCCAAATGCTTCCTTTGTGCCATAACTATGCGGTTATTGCACTGAAAGGCTTTTAAAGCGCTTGTGAACAATTTTACTTCTTTGCCACCATTCCTTATATACCCCTCTCTTACACTCTTGCCATTGTGACGTACTATCCACACTATCTGGTGGTTTCCTGTAATTTGCATATTCTTCTTCAAGATGTGTGTGATAATTCTACAGGTGAAATTTTTATTTGAGAGTTTAATTTCTGTGTGATTCTGAATTATCCTTAATTTATGGACATGAGTGTAGTTTCAGTGTATTAAGTTAATAACTTGCTACTAGCTAATTGAATTCAAGAACTTGTTTAACTGTTTTTGATCACAATCTTTAAGCTGTATTACATGCTTTTGTTTAATTTATTTCATGTTGGTACAAATGGAATCATGCGTTCAAATTTTACTTCCTGCCTAATGTCCTAGAACTTTGAAATTTTGTATATAATTATTTGTTTCCAACGATTATATAGTATTTTGTTCTTTTTCAAAAATTAATTATCGATTAATGTTTTAATTTTAGTTAATAAATCAATACAGTTGTTCTGTAGTAAAAACTTGCAGTATTCTATGTTTTTCATTGCATAATAAATTTTGACAAGTATGAATTGGTTTTCTTTATAAATATTCTCCATTGTTAATGACTGTTTTTTCCCCATGTGTACTAGGTATAATATTTTCAGCAATTAAAGTAAAAATTCTTATAAGAATTATATCTATAAAGTACATGCAAGTAATTGTGCAGAAATATATTAAAAACTAAAAAGTAGGAAATAATTAATATACTGATTTTTTAAATAAAACAAAAATCTGTAGTTTAAAACACAACACGTGGTTAACATGTTAAAAGCTTATTAAATATTTGGTTATATTTTCATATTTTTTCATAAATGTTTTTGTTTTTAATGAATTTTTAGAAACTTTTTTTCTTTATCCTAATTATAGTGAGTTGATTCATCAATGATTCCTTTTAAGTTTAATTTCCCTTTACTGTTTTCAGGACCTGAGGCTTATTTTTTTGTGCAAAAGTCTTATTCTTAGCTTATTAGTACATAATTGCATATATTTTTTTAGTTCTATGTTTCTTATTAATTATTTCTTATTGAGGTTTACTGAGAAATTATAAAAATATGTTTTTTCAGACTTGATCAGGAAATAATAAATGTTTAATGTTATATGTGTGTGTATTTATTTTATTTTAATATTTTATTTTATAGTATTTTGTTTAATTAGCTTAAATATTTTAATTTACAACTCTTGTAAAATTGTAGAAATCCTATAGGAAATCTAAAAATTGCTATTTATTTTTATTTAATTATTTGCTTTTTAGTATAAAAACAGTTAAAGGCTTGTATGTGGTATGCTTGCTTTAATGCTTAATTCACATTACAATATTTAGTTTTGATTAAAAGATTTAATAATATGATTCTCTTATAAAATATATTTCAACTGTGTATTAAATTCATTTCTGTGTTTGAATTGCATTTGTAATTTTAATTTAGATTTAAAAATGTAACACAGTAAGAGGAAGTTGTTTTGTCTCTACTTTTCTCATCTATTTAATTATCCTAATATATTCATATGAATTGATATGAAAAGGTTAAATAAAAACTTTCTTCATAATTCTGCATTATGTGTATTCTGTTCTAATTTGGTTGATTTAATGAGTTAAACTAATAACACTGTGTTTATATATTTTTAATATAATTTTTCTCTAAAATTTCAGAATTTTTCTAAAACATTCACTCTAAATGATCTACAAAAAATGTTTGAAAACTTTGATGTGTGCATTTCAAAGCATACTTTGAAGCAAGTTCTCAGTACTTTTGGTGTCCTTGACAATGAAGAAGATATAAGTTATGATAAATTTTTGAAAGCTTTAAAATGGGAATATCTGGATTTAACTGAAGTATATAATAAAAAAGGTATTTTTTTAAAAATTTCTATTACAGTAAATAACTTATTATTAGAACAATAATTTAACATACTGTTTTAATTCTTAATTAGAATAATATATTTACTTTTCTAAAAATATTAGTATTTTGTAGGAAAAGATTTGTTTGCAATATCACTTATTTAGATACGGAAATTAACAATAGAAATGATCGAACTACTGAAATCCAAAAGATAATTACAATGGCAATGGAGTATGAAAATATATCAAATTGAATTTAATCGAAAGAAAAACAAAGGTTCTATTGTATAAGTCTTTTAAGATCAGTATTAACTTGTGAATATGAAACTTGATTAATGTCTCAAACAGATGAGGTGGCCGTGGTAGCCAAGTGGTCTAGGCATCGGATCATGGCTAGCGTGTCATGAGTTCGATCCCAGTACCACTAAAGACCCACCGTGTAGGGGAGCAATTTACATTAAATCTGTCAAGAGCTCAAACGTCCTCCCGTTGGTGTGGTGTGGTAGTTAGGAGAGGGGGGTGCCAGCTCAGGTGTCGTCCGTGTCACTTGACCATGGTTCAAAATTACGCGGACCGTCGCCAAAAGCCCTCGTGTTGCTCAACAGTGCGACATTAATATTCACTCACTCGAACAGATGAGAACATTATAAGCATCTATGAAAGGAAGATTTTATGATTTATTTTTGATGGAATTCAGGAAAATGGAACGGGGTGAAGGAGATCAAATATCCAGCTCTTTCAATCATATAAAGAATCTGACATAGTTAACTTCATCAAAATACAATGAATTAAATGGGCAGGTCATATTGTCAGAATGGAGGAAGAACACCACTAAAAAAGTCTTCAATGCCCAACCAATTGGCACATGAAGAAAGGGCAGGCAAAATCTTGGATTGATGGCCTAGAAAAAGATCTCCTAATTTTGAGAACTAAGAATTAGAGAACACTAGCAGGAAGAAGGCTGGCCTGGAAAAGGCTTCTTGAGAAGGCCAAGGCCCACCCTTGGCTGTTGAACCACTGAAGAAGGAAGGAAGGGAAAAGATTTACTCTTTGTCCATTCATAGATGTAAATGTGACCATGGTAGCCAAGTGCTTGTGTCATGGCAAGCGGTGTAGAGTTAAGAGTTTGAGCCCTTGTAGCACTGAAGGCTTTCCATGTAGAGAGGCTGATGTATATTAAATCTATTGGGAGGCTCAAAGCCCTCATCTTGGTATGGCATAGAATCATGGAGAGAGTGTTGCCAGCTCAAGTGTCATTCTCATCACTTGATGGAGGTTCCAAATTATGAGGTCTGTTGCTAATAGTCCTTTAGAGTGTGAGATTAAGAAATCCAATCAAGTAACTCATAAACAATATAAAAGCGTATAATATTTTTAATTTTACTGCTTCTTCCCAGTATAGCATGTTTTATTATAATACTTCAAATATGTGTATATCTTCTTTATGTTATCTATACTTACTGTCATGTATCACAATTGGTATGTAAAATACTTTTTTTTAAAGCTTAACAGAATTTAAACTACTTTTTTGTTGTAATTTTTTTTTAATTTAGTTATTTTGCTTTAATATGTGATGCATAACTATGATTTTAAACAAATGACTAAATAATTATAGTCATAAAAGTGATATTTGGAAGTATCAAACCCATTGTAATCTCTCATATTTAATATACATTAAAATATTATGTTTTGTAAGTTTTTGATAATTGTTATTAAAAACTTTCAGCAAAGTCTTTGTTTAATTAATATGCAGTTTGATCAAGTTAACATGCAGTAGTCAGGACCCATAGTTATTAAACTAAGGGTTAAGTGAACTACAAGTTACAATATTAATTTAAAATTAGCAATACAGCAGAACGTGGTTTATCCAAATCAATTGGGACCGGACACCGTTCAGATACGTGATTGTTCGGATAACCGAAAACCGAATGCGATCCCTGCAGTATATGATACTGTACACTACAAATATTGAAAATCATCACATGTGGGAAACGTGCTTGAAGAGAAAGCAAAATAGGTGCAAAATGTCTCAATTTTACCTTGATTGTGGAAAATAAACACTTATTTTTCGCTGTACCATTGTACACCTGTGTTTTTCCGCTGCAAGGTCAAGATTCTCTTGAGCAGCAGTAGTTGAGTAGGACAGGAATCTGATTGTTGTTCGTACCACTCCATAGCTGTCTCTAATGCAGAAAATGTATCAGCATTTGATGGACCCTTGCTACTTTATTGGTTGTTATTGTTGTCCTTGTCTTCATCCGTTTTATTGTCGACAGGATTGGATTCTTCTTGAATGGAAGCCCCAATCTCGTCATTATTTAGCATTTAAAATCCACAGTCTTCTGCATCAGTTGCCATTTAGGTTTCTACATCAACAAAACTCAACAAAGAGCATGCATACACCCATTCACTTGGAAACAAACTGACCTAATATTCCGCACAGATGTTAACCAAATCATACAGCTGAAATTCCCCAAATATCCCTCACCTTGGGTTTTCCTGTCACTTTTGGCCCCACAGGAAACAAATGTTGGGCATTACACTGTTCGAAAACGGATCCGGACTTTGGTTCGAATATTCGACGCTCTGGATAATAAATGTTCGTATATTTGACGCTCCAGATAATAAATGTTCGGATAAACAATGTTCTACTGTAATTATCAACATGGGTAGAAATTTTTTTATAGGATTTCAGTTTGTTACAAAACATTTTATTTATTTTACAAATGCACACACTACAATAGCACCTATGCCATTAGTGCACATGCTCTCCAATATTTTTTGACTATTGAATTAAGACTAATTAGTGCAGGGCTCATGACCAAATGTTCAGTGGCCATAGGTTGACCAGAACTGCACAGAGTACAGTCCGATGAGTCGGCAATACCAATTTTGTAGAGATGAGATCTCAGACAGTTTATGCTTTGTCAAATGTCTAAAAGGAGCTACAGTAGCTTTTCTAGGAGCCACAGGAACCCAGGAGGGTTCTCGTTCGAGATTGCACAGTTCTTGTCCTTTGACACCTTCATAACTTCCATATTAAAATTATACTTAATGACCATATTAGAAAACAGCCTTAAGGAATTGAAGGTTGAAATCCTCCTTTCTTTGCAAGAAAGTCAGCATGCTTATTCTCAGCAATGTCACAATGAGTCAGCATATGCTGAAAAGAAATTTTAATAGGAAAATCCTTTAAGAACGATCTGCATTTTAAAATTCTTTGTGAATTACAGAGGTAATTTTGAGATAGAGCTTGTAATGCCTATTTGGAGTCAGAAAAGATTACGACCCTGTTGAACTCTGAGCTTCTTAGCGATAGTTTTTTGACTGCTACTGCAATAGCTTCAATCTCGCATTTGAAGGCAGTATTAAAAATACCTAGTGGTAGGTAAAAGCTAAACAATTCACAGAAGATACCGGCTCCAGCACCATGATAGAAGAGAGCCATCAGTAAAAACATGTAGCCATTCACTTGTTGGGAATCAACTGTCAATAGTTTCAAAAGCTATAGCTTTCAGTTGTTTGGGAGACATTTCACTCTTTAATACCTTCACATGAAGTTCAAGATTTATATCAAGATGAATGTAATCCAAAGGGCACAAAGGTAGAGGCAAAATAGAAGTCTCTTGAAAAAGTTGTAAAGAACAAGCAACCTTCATGGATGACTGTATGAATCCCACCTGAGTCTTTAAATTTCTAGCTCTGTTCAGGTCATAGTTTCTCTAGAAAGGGTTATTAGGCAAACTTTTAAATTTTTAAAATAATATTACTGTTTTTCTTCAAATGGATTTATAAAATGGTCCATTGTTGGTCAAGGCCCGCATAGTAAGGACAGGGGTAGATTTCAAGGCACCAATTATGATACGGAGGGCTTGATTCTGAAATATTTTAAGGCATAAACATTTTATATATAGTCTGTAGAGTTCTTCTGTTGCATCCCCAGCACAAGCCAGCCAAATGCTTTAAAACAGAGAGTCTCTGTTCTGCCTTTTTCTTCAAATGTTCTACAAGTTTTCTTTTGTCACAAAACAAACATAGGCAAACTTTTCATTGGACTCTTTAAAATATTTTAAATTCACTTTGTTGTTTCGGGAATCTGTCATCCATGGATGATTGTTTCTTGATTTCTTGATAGCATTTTATTTCTTGATCTCTTGCAAGTTAGACTTTATTTGCCTTGTCATAACTCAAGGTTGTCATCAATCAAAATTCTCAAAGTAACTTAGGAAGAGAGTTGTTGCTTCAGGTATGCAATCCAGGTCTGTTTTGGTACTTACTAGTTGACACTCTATCACCTGGAACATTTTAAAAATATTTCTCTTTTTTTTTTATCTGTACTGTGACAATATTTTAAATTATTATAGAAATCATCTTTGATAGATTTTTTTTAAATAACTATAAAATCTGACTGACACAAAAGGATGGAATATACACTCACTGATTATCAGATCTTGGAAATTATCTCTTAAAAAATAATAATTGAAATTAAAGCATTTTATTTTCTAAGATTCTTACATTTGAAATAAAGAATGGGTGGAGGAATAACATTTTTTCCTAATAGAAAATTATAATATTTAAATAAAAGATTAATTTTTCATTCTATGAAAAATAGGAATTATAACATTCTTGATGTCTAAGAGTGATACAATTTTTTTTTAATTACGCCCACCAATGTCCCCTCAAAGATAAGGTGTCTTGCAGTCCAGTATAAAGCAGATGTTGCACTAGCATAAGGGTCTCCATAGTTGTCTTGAGAGAGAACATGAAGTAGAGAGGGGCTGCCAAATAGATGCTTCCCAGTCATTGGCACAGATTTACAGAGAGGGCAAAGCAGTGATTGATTGTAAATTGAAGTTTTGAAATCACCAAGTGGAGATGATCTAACTTTTAGTATATGCTAATTTGATTATAATTCTTATATAATAAAAACTTAAGTATTTTCTAAAATTAAATAAATAATTATACTGATGCTTTGTCATTTTATATATTTTAAGACATAGTCCTAAACTTGCAGGTACTTTTAATGTTCTACATTCACAGTTTTAGTCCTCAGACCCTTAAAAGACCTATCATGTAACAAGGTCTTTTAATTTATATTATTATATGTATATAAATTTGTTTAGGTTTTAAGTCCTCATGTTGATGTGGTGTGGATATTTAGAGTGTGTGGGGTTTTCTTTCAGATGTCATCTTATCGCTTGACCATGGTTTAAAAATTGTGTGTTCTGTCGACAAAAGCTTTCATTTTCCTTCTTAACTATTAATAAATAATCAATTATTTCATATGTTTTAATGTTAATCATTATATAATAAGTATTGATAGCTTAAAATGATTTTTTTAATGTTGTGGTTTGGAAACATTGAAATTCAAATTGAATTTTCATATTATATTTTTGTGTTTATTTTCAACACGAATCAAAAATTAGAAATATGTTGTGTAAATTTTGATTACTAAATTGACTTCTTATTAAAAGTTTTAAAATTATTATTTTTGGAAAATGTTTGTAGGGGGCTGAAAAATATGAAGTATCCACCAAATTTCAATTAAAATATCACTTGTGGGAATAATAATTTAGTCTTTCCAGAAGCATTTTTAATGATTTTGGAAAAAGATTGAAGAAAGTGTGAATAAATAAGCATTTTAATTAAATACTTTTAATATCTTGATGGGTTATCTTCTCTATGCTGACATTAATTATATATTAAGACATATAATGATTGCTTGAATGATTATTATACTAAAATAGTTAATTATGTATCAAAAGATACATAAGTTTTTAAAATACAGTATTATTATAACTAACTTATTCAAACTATACTTACCAATACTGTTGTTATAATCTGGTTTATATTACTATAATTACATTTGTTTTTACTATTACTATGTTCTTAATAACTGATTAAAATTGTAAAATTCTTATAATAAAACAGAAATAAATGTTTTAATTGAAATGAAATTTATTTCTGTTGTAGTATCTGCACATTTTAATCCATGCTCTTGGTATTGTAGATCCTAAACGCTCGAATGAAAGAAATATTTCAAAACAACTCTGGGATAACTCTGTAGGACTTTTTAAAACATCTGCATCTGTCATTGGGGATCATATATCTATAGGTAACTCTACAAATAGTTTTAAAATTATACTGTTCGAAAATTTATAATGATAAATCAACTTTTCATTTTTATACATTACTATTCAAAATTTAAAATATCCTTTATGAGCAAGGTATTTTAGATGTATCATCAAATACTCATAGCATCTGCATAAAATTGGTATAACTGCTAATGACTCAAAGGAGATAAATTATAATGTTAATAGATTAATTAATTTAATTACTATAGCTTATTATTTGTTAAAAGTTTTCCTAGTGCTTATCATTCCTCTTATTTGCTATCTCTGCCCTGAAATTTCTGCTTAAAGGTTTCTAAGTTA
Source organism: Trichonephila clavata (assembly GCA_019973975.1). Taxonomy (NCBI): domain Eukaryota; kingdom Metazoa; phylum Arthropoda; class Arachnida; order Araneae; family Nephilidae; genus Trichonephila; species Trichonephila clavata. Next base: position 23,414 of record BMAO01014988.1, read on the forward strand.
TACAGGTTTTAAAAAATGTCATTGGCAATAATAAAAATTTGTCAAAAAACATGATGTTATCATTAAAAATATGAATTATTAAATTCGATTATGATATAAAAGTAAATTGTAGCTTATTAAAGTTTTTATATTTCATGTAATCCTCTCCAGTAATTTAGAAAACGTAAAACAAAACTGGAAATCATGAAAAATTAAGAGTTTGTGCAGTAATTTAGAATGTTAGTTGTTGATCCTCTTATATCACACAATTGAAAATGGGGAAAATATCATGAACTGTCTATGCAAAATAATTTAGAACATGGTCTCTTAGTAGTTTTCTTCAAATAACTTTGGAACTATTGAAATGAAAATCAAATCAAATGAAATTCAAAATATAGGTTACTTCAACCATTTTGTATTTAATTCTCGAACTGAAAAAAAATTAAAGTTTAATTTAGTAATGAGAACAATTTAATTAAGAAGTTAATTGTGTTAATTAATCAGTAACTCCATAATTTACTTCTTTAACCATTAACCTTTTTATACAACTGTCATAAGAAAGCAAAAATTAATAGGGTGTTCAAAATTTGGCATAAAGAGAACATATAAATTTAAATATTTTGAATTGTTTACATAATGTGAAGTTTTTCTTTAAAAAAAATTAACTCTTTTCCTAAATGAGCTACTTAAATTCAATATGAAGTATTTTATAATTTATGATTAAATAAAATGTTATACTGTATATTTCATAAATTAATTTTCCCTTTAAAGGAATAAATGATTTAAAATTTATTGAAAAGGAAAATATACATTTTTTTATGTAATTAAATATTCTAATTCTCAAGGATTTTGTATAAGTTTTATATGTTGACTTTTAATTTAATTTGATTTATCTATATAAATAAAAATGAATGTTTGTGTCTGCATTTCTCTTATGCCTTCCCAAACAGTTCATCTAATTGCAATGAACCTTGGGGGAATGGTTAGACACATACTTGCGAAGATTTCTGAGTTAGTAAAACTATGTTCCAATAGATGCCCAAGTGCCATTGTGAGGGATTGATGGGCGTTTTGGATAATTAGTTCCATTTTTAAACTATTAGGCATACAGTCTTGATATTTAACAAGCAGATTTCTTTCATAGAAAAAAGATCAGCTGCAAAGTGGCATTTGCGTGAATCGACTCTCAAGTGGGGTTGCGAGAACGGAAGAGGGAAAAATTTCCATTTTTGAACTATTAGACCTACAGACTAGAAATTTGGTAGACATGTTCCTTTCATGGAGTAGATATCCACTAAGAAAGAGTTTTGCCAAAATCGACCTCCAAAGGGTTTGCAAAGGGTTAAGTGCCAATATAGATAAATATTCACATCTTTTAACTGTTAGACTGGCAGATTTGAAATTTGGCTGGTATATTCCTTTCAAGGAGTAGAGAACTGCTACAAAAATTGAACCCCAAGGGGATTGCAAGAAATGTTATAGATAAAAGAGAATTCCGTTTTTTCAAACTATTAAACATAAACGAAATTTTGCTGACATGTTTCTTTCATGGAGTAGAGATCCTCAAAGGGGGCTTTGTGAAAATTGACATCCAAGGGGTTGTGAGGGCATTTTATATAAAAAAAAACTTCCCTTTTATGAATAACTAAAGCTGTAAATTAAAAGCTATAAAGCTGAAAAGCTATAAAGCTGAAATTTAGAAAACATACAATTTTTGCTGAGCAGATATCTGTTAAGAAGGGGATTTTCAAAAGTCAACCCACATGGATGCTACGAGGGCATTATAGATAAAAAAAAAAATCCCTTTTTTCAACTATTAGGCCCACAGATTTCAAATTTGGCAAATCTGATTTTTTGTTGAGCAGAGATATGCTAAAAAAACCTTTTTTTTTTGTTTAATTTGCAATTTACTTAAATTTTAACACATAAAAAAATTATTTTTCCTTCAATCTCTATTGTTTTATTTTTCAATTCAGCTATACGAAGAACTGGTATACCAGCTAGGAAGAATATATATATATAAATGAATATTTCGTTTATTTTTTATGCTGTTCGCCCTTATATTTTTTAATCTAAATATTCAGATATTTTATTTAATCATGAATTTATTTAATCTTCAAGTATTTTTAACAAATAATTTTTTCTTAATTTCTGAACATTTTTCTGTGAATTTAATTGTTGAATTTTATGCATTAAATATAGTACTGTAAATTTGTGGTAACATAAATTTAGTAACAAATTTTTTTCCTTCAAAACATATAATATTCAACTTTTTGAGTTATAGGCATTTTTATTCGTTACATGAAAAATATCCATTAAGACTAAATTATTCAATACATTTATTTCATATTGAAGATTTTGAATTATTAGATGTTTTTCTGAAATGTTAAGAATCATGTCAAAGTATAGGAATCTTAACAAAACCAAGTTAAGATTCTATTGATTCTTTCTACATAGTTCATTATCTCTAATGAGCATGCTGAATATTTTTGCTCTTGCTGTAAAGCTGAACGAAATAGTAAAACCAGAATTTTTTTTGTGTGTGTGGAGCTAGTATCATCTATATATATAAAGGAGAAAAGCGACTCACTGACTGACTGACTAATCACGATATCTCTGAAACTATTCAACCTACAGACTTGAAATTTGGTAGACATGTTCCTTTCATTGAGTAGAGATCAGCTAAGAACGGATTTTTTGCAAAATTCGAACCACAAGGGGCGTTACGGGGGGGGGGGGGGTTAAGGGGTGTTATAAATAATTGTTTCTATTTTTACACTACTCAACATACAATCTTGAAATTGGGTAAGCAGATTCCTTTCATTGAGTGGAGATCCATTACAAAATGGGTTTTGGGAAAATAGCCCCCCAAGGGGTGTTGAGGGGGAATAAGGGGCTTAAAAGATAAATACTTTCGTTTTTAAAATACTTGATCTACCAGCTTGAAAATTGGTAGGCATAGTTCTTTCATGGAGTTAATATCTGCTACAAAATGGGTTTTGGGAAAATTGACCCCCAAGGGGTGTTGGGGGGGGGGTTAAGGAGCGTAAGAGATAAATATTTTCGTTTTTAAAGTACTTGACCTACTGGCTTGAAAATTGGTAGGCATTGTTCTTTCATGGAGTTAATATCCGCTACAAAATAGGTTTTGGGAAAATTGACCCCCAAAGGTTGTTGAGGGGAGATATAAATAATTATTCCGATTTTTAAACTATTAGACGCACAGTCTTGAAATTTGGTAAGCAGGTTCCTCTCATAGTGTAGAGATACGCCACAAAATGGGTTTCGTGAAAATAGACTCCCAAGTGGCATTAAGGAGCGTTATAGATAATTACTTTTCCATTTTTAAACTCCTGGAAGCACAGTCTTTAAATATGATAAACAGAATCCTTTTATGGAGTAAAGATACAATATATAATGCGTTTTGTGAAAATCAACCCCCCCAGGTGGCGTTCTCAAGGGGTGCTTAGACTCACAGTCTTCAAATTTGGTAAGCAGATTCTTTTCATAGAGTAGAGATCCGCTTCAAAATGGGTTTTGGGAAAACAGACCCCCAAGTGGCATTGCGGGGGCTCAAGGGGTGTTATAGATAATTATTCCCATTTTTAAACTATTAGACATACAGTCTTGAAATTTGGTAAGCATATTCCTTTCGTTGAGTACAGATCCGCTATAAAATGGGTCTCGCGAAAATTAACCCCTAAGTTTCATTTCAGGGGATCAAGGGGCGTAATAGATAAATATTTCCGTTTTTAAACTATTCGATCTACCTGCTTGAAAATTGGTAGGCATGTTCCTTTCATAGAATAGAGTTCCTCAAACAAAGAATAAAACAAAAATCGACACCCAAGGAGGGTTGCAAGGGGTGAAAGAGAGTTAAAGGAAAAAATCCTGTTTTAAAATTGTTAGACCTGTGTACTTGAAATTTGTTAAGCATGTTCCTTTTGTTGAATGTGGATCCACTAAGAATGCATTTGACGGGAATCAACTCCTGGGGGAGCAAAGGGTTACTGGAGCGTGTTGACAAATAATTTCTTTTTTTCGAACTACGAGAACTATAATAATGGAATTTGGTTTACATTTTTCTTTTGTTGAATTTAAATCCACGGTAAAAATGGTTTTTGGGAGAACGACTCTCAACAGAATTACGAGGGGGGGGTATTGATAGTAAAAATTTTGTTTTTCCCCTATTATATTTAGATTTGAAATTCGGCTTCCATGTTTATTTTATGGAGTAGAGATCCACCTAAAATTGGTTTTGTGGAAATCCACTTTGTTATAGGGTTACGAAAGTGTAAACATCATTCTATACTCAATTTTAGAGAATATTAGATAATACAAATTAGTAGTTGTCCTTTTTTCTCATCAAGAGGGGAGAGTTACAGGTATAAGTATATTTTCAATATATATACAATAGAATTCTTAATAGATATCAATATTTTATATATATAAACAGATATATTTATAAAACATCATGAAATACCCAGCAAAGCGGGAGGGTAATGGCTAGTTATGAAAAATTTTTGAAAAATTTTCAGTGTAAAAATTTCATCTCATAGCATAAATTACCTGCAAATATTTTGCAATATTTGTATTATTGAATCATTTCAATTAAGTTCATTTCTACAGTGAATTAATTATTGAAAATGTATTATGCATTTCTTTAGAAAACTCAAAATTCTACAACTCATGTTATTTTTGATGTTTGTTATTTTGCAAATTAGATTTAAATTTTACAGTACAGAATTGAGAATGAGATAAAGGATATATCTTTTAGAAAATGTCCTTTAAGGATAATAATTTTGGAGTGTCCGGTCTTCTCTAAAATTTATTTTACTAAGAATATTTTAGTTCATAATACATAGATAAATTTCAACACATTGGTAAACAAATTGTGTGTGTATCCTTAAAATATTCAGACTGTTATGTTTTTTTAAAATTATTTATTACAAAATAAAGAAGTTTTTAATTTATATAATTGATTCCTTATTGCATCATGATAAAATCATGTAATATTAAAAAAGAACTGGAAGCATTTAGAGCTATATGAATACTGTTGATGTACCTTTTTAATTCTTTTGAAGAAAAAAATACATATTTCTTTTGCAGTTTTAGCTACCAAGTGTAGTATAATTTGCAAAATGTGTATGTTTAAATTTAATGTGTATGTTTTTGAAAATTAGTACTGTAAATGGGAATTAATTTTTTTAAAAATTTGATGATTATTATTTAGAAAAGAAACTCGCAGCTAAAAAGAATACTTTTTAAAAATTTTATTGTGTTAAAACAGTTGTTGTGTACAGGGTAATTTATTAAGAAGTGTAGCGATATAATCTATATAAGCCAGTAACAACCTCCGCACCATGGTGATCATTTTGGTGTAGTGGTTAAGTTACTTGGTTTCGGATTCAAAGGTCAAGGGTTCTGTCCTGAGGATAAACGTGCCACGTCGGAAGTATACACTTTCCAGATGCTATAAAACAGTAACAAAGACAGGCACCATCTCTAACAAAACTTAAAAGAATCCCACACATATAATAGATTGTTCTTGATTTATAGTGCATTGTGTGTGTGAAACTGTATACTTCTGCATGAATCACCCTGAACTGAATGTTCCTTCATAATTTTTTTTCTTTTTTGTATTATTATTCTTATTATCTTTGTTACTTTTATATTATTTCTTATTTATTTATTTTCTTAGTTCCTTCCAGAACAGCTGGTATTCCAAGTTTACGTAATGATATCAGAAAACCTAAATTGAAAAGTGTTGAAGATTTCTATGAGTATGGAGATATCAAGAATGCTGCAAGTGTGATACAACCCAGTACATTTGAAAAATATGGTATTTATGAAAAGGATTTGGGAGCACTCAAATCAAAAGAAGAGGTAATTGTAAATATTCTTTTATTAAAATTCAGTTTTGTAAAATTCTTTTTAAACAAGATATGAGTTACACAATATTTGAGTATATTCTAGTTATGGGAAGTATTATATGTGAAAGGAAAATTTAATTACCAATTTTTCAGTTAATTTTAAAATACATTTCATGGAGAGTTTATTGATCTTCATTTAAAATTAACATTATAGTTTTTGAAATTTGTTTCTATTATGTTAGATTTTAAAGTAAAAAATTAATTAGTATAGTAAATGCTGAATAAGATGTTAGATTCTCTATTTTGCATTGTATTTTCTTAGAAAATTTTAATTCTATAAGCATATATTTTTCTTGACTTCCTGTTAATTATATCAAAGACATTAATTTATTATTTCAACTATCTTCATATTTACCTCAATAAAATATTTTTAATGCTATCCATATATATATATATATATATATATATATACATATATATATATGTAATCCTTATGTAGATTATATATGTGGTTAGAAGTAATACCACATAGAAAGTGTATTAAGTGAAAACACAGTGCTTTGTACTTATAAATCAATAGGTATGGTAGGGTATTTACAAAGAATGTGGACTCAATATTTAACTGCTTTTTTTTAGTTTGACCAACAAAGTTTTTGAGATGTTACTAATATTTTGCATAGTTTAATTTGATTTCTTTGTTATATAAAAAGTAATTCTTATATTAAGTGACTGTAAATATTAAAGCAACAATAGTTCTTCTGTAAATTGAATTTTAATAATTTAAGGAAATAAACTTTGCTAAATCACTTTATATTTTCTGTAAAAAGAAAAATACTCTTAACTGTTACAAAAAAAACCAGAATTTAAATTAAAATTTAATAATTACTAATTTAAAAAACTGAATTTTTTAAATCTATTTTAATTAATATATATATATTTCATTTTTGTATTTCAGATTTTAACAATACTTTTCAAAAGCGGAATATCTTTTAATAAGAAAACATTTGATATGATTTGGGATACTATTAATGAACAAGGAAAAGCCAGTATTGGGGAAATTTGGAATGCTCTAAAACATTTATGTTTGTCAAAAAATAATTTATTTATTAAATAGTATATTAAAAATTTTCTTAATTCATTTTTCATTTAATTAATGTAACTGAACTATATTTAAATAAATTTACCAAAAAAAGGTTCTTTTTTCTTAATTTAACAAATTTATTTGTATTTTAAAAGAATAAATGTAATTTTACATTAATTTTTTATATTATCAGAACTACTTTATATATCTTATTAATTTATTATGCATCTTATCAATCTTTGACCATCGATTTAAGAATATGTACCTAAAAAGCCCATTTTTTGAAAATATAGCTTTAAAATATATTAATTTTTTGCAAGCTTCAATTCATAATAAAATTGGCATGAATTGATTACATTAATAGTTTAAACAAGTGTAATTTTTGTAATATTTCTTCAAATCTTGTGCATTTATTTTCTTAACCCATTTATACCTAGTATTTCCTCAAAGGAATCATAGTCAACTGAAGTCTTATCCATTATGTGCAATATTGCAACCTAGTATTCCTTTTTTGGAATACATAATAAAATGACAAAGATAAAAAAATTACAATTTCTAAAATCTTTATTTCTTACATTTTTCTAACTAACATATATGCATTCTAAAATTTAAGCCTCGAGTATAAATGGATTAATGTTAAAAATAATGTCACTCCTTATAAAATTTCTTTTCGTTAAAAAAAATCATTAATAGCAATTTAGTGAGATCACGCATTTGATACAAGTAAAATGTATATACTCTTGCAACATGTTATCCTTTAAAATATAAGAACCTTATAATTCTGTCATGTTCAAATAAGAATAAATCAAATCATTGCTGATTAATTTTTTTAAAAAAAACTTGTACTCCGATCAATTATGTCTACAAAATAATCTCAAAAACTTAGCTTCATCAAGTCATAAAAAATATAATTAATACGAACAGTTTTTAAAATTGGATGGGTACACTTTCTATTGAAAAAAAGATAATGAACTCGCTATAAATATGAGTTTTAGCAAATCTTTATTATTCTTGTTACAAATAAATGAAGTATTTAGTATTCACAAGCTTTATTAACAATCTACAGCTTTAAGCAAAACTAATGAAATCTGTTTGGACAAAGCTGCAAAACATTTAATGCATGTAAATTCTTGAAATGAATGATACTTTTGTTTCTTTTGCAAATGCATAAATAATTCTACAATTTGTAACAGTTCTCATGTAACATTAACATATTTTAGTAAAAACGATCACATTATTTTTAATAATGTGATCAGAATTAATATATTTTGGCATTTGCACATTCTAAAAGAAGGAGAAAGTACACTGAATGAAAAAAAATTGTAACCAATGATAAGTCCACAAATTTCTTTGTGAAATATTGTTCAAACAAATAATGTACAATTAGCACAGCTGCCATCTTAAAGCATTACACTGGCAAACATTTACCAAATAACAATCCAAAATAGTTGCTCAGAAACAAAATTAGTACATCTTCATTGAATACAAGCTTTATAAAACCGTTTTAAAGGGTTATATCTGTACAGTGTCCATTAAGATGTTTTGACTTATAAAGTATATATTCAATTTTTTTCACATTAAGCAAGTAAATTGCGTTAAAAATGTAGTTTCCAAAATGAAGTTAGCCTCCACAGTTTTTTTTAAAGAATTTTATCTTCAAACCATCTGTGACACTTGGGAAGTGTCAGTCATCATGACTTTGGTAACAAAATGAACAATTGCACTTGCTGGCTGGTCAGGATCAAGTTCAGCAAATATATGACATTGATTATCTGTCTGACTTGTTGGCTTCCTAGCCACAAATCCAAAAATTCGACTGAAAAGAAAAAGATGAATTTTGAAATTAATGCTAAAGTAAGTACCTTTCTAATTCTTACATGTAATAATTTGAATCCCTTGTATACCCAAATATGTATATTTTCATAATTTAGAGATCGTTTAGTAACAAACAACTTAAATTATGGAAGCTTTAATTTAAAAGTATGTATACAATTTGTCTTAAACGATGGGTATTGATTAAAAAAAAAACACTTTACATTGTATAAATTATTTCAAAAGAAGAAACAAAAACCTTATCAGTAATAAATATAATTTTAACCTTTAGAATTTCTGTTTTATGTCTTAACTCTATTTTTGTTTGTTTAAATTACCATAAAACTCAAAGAAAATGCCTCACCTTTCCACAAGCAAAAACCCTTATTAAATGTAAAAATACAATTGAGATAGAAAATTAATTTTTGTAACACTATTCATATTATGTTCTCCAAACGATTATGATTGTATAATAAAATGTTTATGGAATTCAAAATGCAAACAAAAGTTAACAAATGGAGTAAAATTTCAAAAAAGGAAGGAAATTCAAATTATATTCATTAACTATTCAGAAAATTATAAACAATAAAATAAAACCTAGAGCAGAAAAATTAATGTATTTCATCTATCAAAAATGAAAGTTTTACAGATTCAGTAGCTTTATTTTTAGAAAATTACCATGTGTTAATAGGCACTCCATCGTCATTTGTCTGAGTCCACTTTCGCCCTTCTAAGTCTAAGCCACAATGACTAATTGATTTTACTGGATAGTGACGTCTGAAGAATAATCTGAAAAGACATAAAATGAGTTAGTAAAAATTAATTTTTTTTCAGAATTGATTATAATGAATTTTATTTATTTCAATTTTTTAAGGAATATGCTTAACATTCTTTTATCTTAAAATGATGAAATGCTTTATTTAATTTCTCAATGAAAATGAGAGAAAATCAACAATAATTTTTGGCTGTATAATCAAATAAGAAAAATTGTCTTTCTACAAAAACTTTCTCTTCTTTTTTCTATATTTCTTTATATAATAGCAATTTTTTTTAAATATCTAATAAAGAACAGATCCACACACAATATGACAATTTTTTTTTAATTAAAAAATCCTCCCATAAGTTTTGGTGTTTACAACATATATATTTAGCATTTTGTATCTCTTAATAAATAATCCATACTCAGTTTTACCCTTAAACATAAAAATGGATTAAAAGGCTTCAAAATAGGAAGAAAAAGTAGAATATTACAGTGAATAAATAAATACAGTGTATTGTCTTTTATAAATTTAAGAAGTCAAAAGTGCCTTAATATCAGGAAAGTATGCCTTTTAATACCAATTTTTTTAAAAATATTTTATATTAATGTAATTAACATATATGATAAAAGTTTTATTTGGAAATATTTAGGTACTCTTATTTTTATAATTTGTTTATTGAAATGTTCCTTTCCTTATTTCCTTCTTGAGCTTTAATCTCTTTTTAAGTAACAGTTTGTATAAGAAACTAATTCATAATAACTTTAACAAAGTGTGATTAATCTTAATTTTCTACTTCTCAACATATTTTAACTATATATTTGGTAAAACATATCCTTCTATCACTTGAATATAATTAAAAATTATAATCAAATACTCTAATATGGGTATTAAATTATAAAATTCTTATTCTATAATAGTATTGTTTTCAGAAAAATGTTATATTTTTTGGAACTTACTTTCTTGTGTTATCAGTCAAAGTGATTCCTTGATTGGATACTTTGAAATGTACAGGGACAGCAGTGGGCAGAGGCTTCATGGCCAATGTTTCTGTCAAAGCCTTCTTAACAGCTTGAGGTCCTGTGAGAGATTCCATCTCCACAGAATTCAAGTATAAGACACTGCAGGCTGGTTAAAAGAATTTAAAATGACAGTTTTATAATTATTTTTAAATGAAATAAACATTATGTTACTATGATTTTGTGCAATATATTTTGGGATGGCAATTACTAGTAAATTTTCTTACCTGCTCCTTGTTCTAAAAGAGTATCATTGTTTGTAGTTTGCTCATCAGACTCCTGGATTGGATCTGAAGTAAAATCAAGAAATTTTATATTTAAACACTGGTATAATTGTGTTTAAATACATTATTGTTAGCAGATCAATTTATGCTTTAATCCATTATTTTTCTCGATTAGTGTAGTTTGTCATGAGTTAATTTCTAGTTTTGAACAAAAATCATGATGTTGAGAGGAAATGCAGGCTCTGATATTTGAATGTTTTTATACAACATATGTATTTTTTCACAAATTCTAAGGCATTTAAATTTATAATTAGCATATATTAATTCATTTCTGGAAATTAAACTTGAGAAATCCTGAATTAAAAACATTATATTTTTAAATGCAGGAAGCATTGTGAATCTTTACAATTTTGTGCACAAAATTAATTTACCTTGTTCAGGGAGTACCAAACGACATGGCAGAGCTAATGGAGTGATTGAATGCTGATAAACCAACGCAGATAAACTTCCTGAAAAGCAATTAATTTATAGTTAACTTTAAAATAACTTAAAAAGCAATCATTTTCCTTAAGTAAATATTATTTAATATCAACTACTTACCAAATATGGGCTCATTTGGACAGCCTTTCAAACGAACACCTTTAGATGTGGGCTCAATCAAAAAGTGTCGTACAAGTTCATTAGATGGATCTCCTGGGGAAAAAAAGCAATATGAATATATGAATTTCACTTGTATTGCACATTTGGCAGAGTTACATTTGTTCAATTCTGCAAACATGAAAGCGCTTAACTTTTATGTGTTCAGTCACATGAGATACAATTAATATATGAATTTAAAATTATTTATTAGTATTTTTAATATTTCTCTTAAAGTTTTAGAATAAAAAATGTATCTGGATAATCTATTGATTAAAGCAGAAAAGATTATTCAGTGGTGAATATTTCTGATTTATTGATGTATATTTTTCCAAGTTGAGCAATGGCAGTCCTGATTACATGAGAGACTATTATACATAATAAATAAGCTGTTGTATGTTGAATTCTACTGGCCTCAAAGAATAGTGTGTGTAAAAATTTGAAGTACTCTTTCAAAAAAGAAATTGCCTTCATCACTAAAACATAGTTCAAATCAATGAAATAAATATTTAAAATAAGAAATATTTTAATATCAACTAATATAGATACCAAAAAGATTTAAGTCGTGCACCCTCTGTTTCATTTTACTTTATAGGGTGAAATATATCTATAATTTAATGAATTGTTTTAGTGTATTGAAAAAAAAAATATACCTGATTTGTTAATCTGTACATTTGGAGGAGGTGTAGCTACTTTCAAAGCCAAGCCATAAGCACCAGGGAAAGAATTACTATCTCTTACAACAAATGTTCCGGGCACTTTGTCTTTAAGTATGTTTATGGCTACAAAAGAACAAAACTCATGTTAGTGAAATAAAGAAATGCTATTAAACATTGAAAACTTTCATGTTTGTATTGGAAAAAAGTAGTATAAGCAGATTCAATGCATTTTAAGAAATAAATAAAAGTGCTAATATTTCAATATAATATTTTCCTGTACAAATATCTGACACTTAAAAAAATACTTATAATGCAACATTATACAAAGTGAAAAGTTAAATGTATTTTAACAATGAATACAACAACTTTATATACCTTCCTCCCTAGATATATTTGGCTTGTACCAATACTTAGATGTATCCTTCACAAACATAGGATGATGATGAATAACTTCAGAAGGCTCTGTAAGTAAAATTTTTAAATATATTATGGAACTAAGGTTTAAAGTTGTCGAAACTTTTTATTTTAAATAAAGAATTTTCTTACCATTAAGAGACACCATGCTGGATGGTCTTGATTGACCATAATACACACTTGGTGAGCTCTGACCATTTGTACTGCTTGGTCTATGCATTCCAGAAAAGTCATGATGGATAGTTTGTGAAGTGGCTGGAGAAGGACTACGATCCTTACTAAAAAATTAAATAATTTTGCATTGTTAAAAAATAACTTCCTTTTCAAAAATTCAAAATGGATATAGTGAAATTAAATTAATATTTTATGATTTTTTCTCTACACCTAAAACTATTTTTAAGTTAATAAAAATAAGTTATTAAAATAAATAAATAATGTGGAAAATTCAGTTAAGAGAACATTTAAAAATTAAAGTATTGTGAAGCATGCATTAACAGATTAGGAGGCTTAGTGTACTAAAAATGAAGAAAAGCAAAAGAAATACTTCCATGACAACTAAGATAATCATAAAAATATAGTAATAAAAGTAATAGGTGAGTATATAATTATAAAAAAGTAGAAATATATGTCTTACTTGAAAGGTTATTTAAAACTGTAAATGTGTTAATTGAGAATCCCTAGCATAAATCTTACATTTATTATAAGTATTTGTATTTCTTTTTTGAAACTACTTCAAATCAGTTATTTATTTTTAATGTTTTATTTCATCCTCATCATAAATTTTAAATATGTTTACAGACAAAAAATTCATTTTAGTAAAATGGCCCAGTATTATTTTTAACAATATTTCCATATCAATTGTGAGTTAGTACATTTTCACTGGGTATTTGATCTATTTTGTTTTGAATTAAATGTGAGAACATGAATACAATATCTTTACTGTAAAAGTATTTGAAAGAATGTTATATTGCAAATGCAGGGGCTCAAAACATGCAGGATTCATGCAGGTACCATGCTGTCAGGCACAAACATGAAATATCAAACTTACTTCCAGTCTGATTCAATCATACAGGACCATCTGCGACAGTTCATTTTAGTATAAGAATCTCTTGGTGTTAATCTGTAGCTTGGGGAATAGCTAGTTAGTAAAAGTTGGGAGAGTGTTAATAATGAGGAGATTTTGTTTGTGTCATTGACACTGAAATAACAGTTTTAATGAAATAGGATGGTGAAAAATTAAGTAAATTTAAATTAGAAAGGTTATGAAAATGAAGAAGTTAATAATAAGGTTTGAGAATTAAAGAATTTTTAATAATTTCAAAAATTTGCATCGTTTAGTGCAATTTTTAATTAAAATAGGCCCAATTCTTTTTGTTAGTTTTGTAAGCAAGTTTATGTACATTCAAAATTATCTTTAAATAACATAAATACTACAAATATTTTTATTATAAAATTTAGTTTTTAAAAAAAATCTCATAATTAATAACATTTTTTATTATTTATAAATAATGAAGCATACAACGTTGAAATGACACAAAGATATTCACATGGATGACAGAAATTATGCTTAATATTTTTGGGATCATGGATGGATGATAGTTATATTTCTGGTTTTGAATAAGTATTATTTTTTTACACATCAAATAATAAAAATATGTTTTGAAGATTTCATGTACAAATTGAATAGCTTACCGTGACAGCAAAGGACTCTTTGGTGGCAAGGTTGAACAAGTTGGATCTGAAATAAAATATTGAATTAAATTGTTAGAAGTTTGAAAATTTATTCCCTATGTGTTTTCAATATTCAGATATTACCAACCCAAAAAATTTGTTCAATAATAAAAGAAAACTTTTGTTGATTAAAAGTTCTCAATGTGATGTTTTGCCAATAGTCTCTAAATTTTATTACATATATGAAAAATTGAAGTCATTTGCAAATTGTAGCAGTGATTTTTAAAAATATACCTAATAGTAATAAATGGCTGCAGTAGCCGAGTTGCAAATTCAAATCTTGATGCCAATGAAGACTCACCATGTAAAGAGCTTAATGCACATAAAAACTGTTGAGACTGTAAGTCTTTTCATGTGGAAACTTGAAAATGGGGTGCCAGCTCAGGTGTTGTCTTAATCACTTAATTGAAGTTCAAAATTATGAAGTCTGTCTCCAACAGCCTCAATGCATTTTCATAATGTGATGTAAAAAAGCCCTCATTCGTCTATTATACAATCATGATAATTTAAAACTATCATTAGTGATTTATAATATTTGAAAAATTATAAGTTACTAATAATGTATTATTTCCATGTTAACATATTCTTTCTGTTTTGTTACTCTATTTAAATTATATTACCAAATTTATATTTAAATTATATCACCCTTTTTTATTGCATTTCTGTTACCTTGATTTTGATAAGGCGTTCCTGGAGGTACAGGAAAAGCTGGAGTTACAGGCCTATCCATTCTAGATGGACTACTAGGGGGACTTGAACCAATAACTGATGGTGACCAAGATGAACCATCCAACGCATAATTATTCTAAATTTTGGAAAAAGTGTATGTGATTATTTTATACGTTTTGAAAATATATAAAGAGATCTTATTGTATTTTTTCAAAATTAAACTTGTTTAAAAATATTCTTTTTTCAAGAATAATGGAAAATATGGTTTTATTATGTTGCTCATAGATATAAAAAAGAATAATTGACCTTTGAAAAATAAGAGGGCTGTATCTACACTTTTTATCTGTTTAAATTGTATAAATCATATTTTCCTCCAGCAACAATAGATGATTTAATATTTTGCCTTTGAAGTTTTGTTATCTAACCATACTTGGCAATTTATTACTTATCAAATATAATTATTGATTAAATAGTTTTGTTCTTTGAAAACCTTAAATATATTTATTCTGTTTTCAGTATTAATCATCCCACATGTAATTTTCAGAAAACTTAGAATTAAATTTGGAAATATTTTTAAAAACTACTAGCCAAATCTTCTTTTAACAAGGTAACACTTTAGCACTTTAATATAGCACTTTATTTATAGGATGCAAATTTTATTCTCAGAATTCTTGAAAACATTTTAAGTTGTTTATATTGAAATAAATATAAATAGGTTTTAATATTAAAGCTTTGAATCATTTTACCTTAGTAGGAGTGGACTGAGAGAAAGGAAGAGGCGAACCCCGAATATCACGAGGACTATTTGTAGAACTTGCTGAAGAAATTGATAATTCTTGAAGTGTACGTTCTAACTTATCAAGTTTGGCAGTATCTAAAAGATAAATATGAAATAGTTTTTTTAAATTTGCTATGTAATCAATGATATGTATGTAAAGGAAATTTTGTTAATTTATAGATGGATCAAGAAAGAGAGTGTTATACACATACTTAGATCAGGAGTTCCATTTTGTTTATTTCCAGAATGAGCCAAGCCTAAAAGCCCCGGATCTGAAAAATCTGGTTTAGGTGAATAAACATTTCCATATACAGTAGATGATGCAATCACATTGTGAGGAGAGGCACGGTTAGTGGCAATTTGCTCTTTAGCCAGCTGATGGGCTTTTTTGGACATGACAAACGGTCTTTCTCTGTCATAAGATGTATCAGAGTTTTGCCTTGTAAGTGTCTTACTTTGATTCTGAAACTGTGGGTACCTGAACAAATTAAAACATTTTTTTCTTATATTTATTTCTGCATTAATAAAAAAACTAATTATGTTAAATTTAAAAGTTTCCAAAATGTAGTGAAGAGATAGCATTTAAGTAGATAAACCACTTAATTGAGTATGTAATCTTAAAACATTTCCAAAATGGTCAAGATTTCTTTGTGTTTTTATATCTTTATACAGCTGCATTTGTAATAGGCAGACAAATAATTTAAAAACCAATATGTTGCTTTGATTATTAAAAATAAATTGAACTTTGCTATTATCTTTTCACATAGTTAAATATATACAAACTACATAAACTGAAATCAGGCATCAAATTTATTGGGTATTCCATTCTTAAGAAGTTATGGTTATTCTCACTAATTATGGTTATTTATGTAAACTGAATAGGAACAGATTGATCATGTTAGTGTATCTTTCATAAATTCATTTTTTAAATTTAATATGTCAAAATATATGTACTATTTTTCAAGCAATAAATTTTTTAGTATTTGCATATTATTGCAACTTATTGGCAACATTATATGAAACAAAGCACACATTTGCCATTTCAGTGCGTACAACATATAGGAAATCGGGGTTGCCCACTTGGCAAGTTATTAATAGAGTTGGTGATTGTTGCGATAATACTTAAGTACCAAATTATGTTTAAAAAAGATTATGAAGAAAAAAATACATTTATAATTTGATACAATGTTGAAATATAAGAGAAAGTTGAAAAATTGCTCTTATATCTCATAAATATTTAAAACAAGTACCTGTATCTTGTGACATCTTTACTGCTACTTCTTAGAGGAAGAAGAGGTGAAGAAGGTGCACTAGTATTTTTATACACTGGAGGTTTGGGAGGCTGTATTTGTGAAGCAGATACATGTCCATTGTAAGTATGTACATGTAGAGGCAAAGTGTAACTGAGACCCTGCAAAATCTTTAGTGTTAAAAACTGAAGCTATTTTAATGGTCAAGTTCTTTTTTAAACAATACTGAAATATTTACATTTACAGTTCTTTTTTATTTATAATTACATATTTTTCAGCAAAACACACTATGCAAAAAAAGTGAAATGTATAAACTGCATTTTAAAAATTTAAATACAAATGAATTTTTTAATATAAATTTCATAATTGTGTTTGTAATGTCTAAACACATTTGATGCAATCAAAATATTTTTTATTCTATCATAAATTATAAGGATAAATGAAATTTATTACAAATACCAAGTGTTCCAATAATAATGATCTATTTCCATGAAAATATTAATGTATTAGTTTCTTTCGCAGGTGTTTTAAGAAATGTTTTCCTTAGAAGAAAGACTAGTAATGGGTGTATGAAGAGGTGCGTCAGCTATACCAGCAAAAATACAAAAAACAGCCACCAAAATGGGACAATATCATGCTACTTGTGAACAAATTCAGTCAAACCGGTCATGTGGCAGTCGAAAAACGTCCTGGACGACCATCAACATATTTTAATCTAATCTTTGAACATTCTCATTTTTTAAAAATATAGTTGATATAGTACCTAATACACTCATGTCCAAAATTAAGGTCACAAACATGTTTTGGGTCATACTTTTAAATTGCCTAAAGAAGAACTTTTAGAATTTGTATTTTATATATTTTGATGAACGGGTAGTATACAATATCAACATTCAGTTTAGGGAAAGATGTTGTTTAGTGTTAGTTTTTACAGAATTACTACATTGGGACAGTTTAAGCATATGGGAATTTTGTCTCCAGTTTTGTGAATGGTACTGTCACCAGGAAGGTCACCACTGGGCATCAACATCTGCACAGGGATCGCTAGTTGGTTTAAAAACATAGGTGGACAATGGCTCCTCAACTTGATCGTGACCTTGCTGCTGTGTCTGAAGGAAGAATTTCCAGGAGAAACACTCTACAGCCATCTTGCAGACACTGTCCAGTCTTGTGCGTCCCTTTGACTGCATCCAATAAGAAAGACGGGATATTTGTGGAGCTGAAAACATCGTTTGTGGACACCACAAGAATGGGACGTATTCTTTTCAGAGATGAAACAAAATTCCCCAAACAAAGGGATTCTCGTCGGGTCTTCATCTGGAGAGAAATTGGAGCTTCCCTCCTACATAACAAAAATCGACAGATTTCGTGGAAAAGGAATCCTTGTGTGTGGGGGCATGTTGGGCAGTCGTACACCCCTGTATGTTTTCGATGCGGGTACTGTCAACTCACAAAGCTATATGAATAAGATTTTTCTAGGTGCTATGGGCACGAACTACATTTTTATGGACGAAAATTAGCAGCTAAACAGAACTCACATTGTCGATGAATTTCATCAGGGAGGGGATATTCGCCATATGGATTGGCCCTTGAGGTCTCTGGATCTAAATCCTATTGAACATATTTGGGATGGTTTAGGGAAAGCCATATCTCAGCACTGCCCTCCTCCCAGGACCCCTAGCAGTCAAAAGCTGTGTTTTTAGAAGAATGGGCTTTGTTGCCAAAAATATTTATTGACATCCTCATAACCAGTATGACAGCTTGTTATGAAGTTTGTATATCGGTGCATGGTGGTCACACTTCAAATTAGACAGACTTTTAATGAGTTTAATGCTTTATCTCTGATTCATGATTTCACACTTTTTGATATATCCTGTATCTTAATTCAAAATTAAAATCTTTTCCATAGGGTTATGTTGCTATATTTTTCCTCACACTGTAATATGTCTATTTGCCAAATTTTGTGGCAACACAGTGAATAGTTCATCAATTTTTATGGATTTTGTGTTTGTGACCTGAGTATATTTGATATAGTTACCTTTGATGGAGAAGTTTCTCTAGATGAGGATGAAAAGTCTAATCCAAGGCTTATATCTTCAAATGATTCTCCATTAGCCAAAGGTTTCTTTTGTGTTCTTCTCAATTCATCCAACAGAAGCTGCTCCTTTTGCATTCTCTCATCCCAACCTTTACCTTCCTTACGTGCTTTCAGCTTATCCTGCTGCCTTTGTAACCAGGAGAATGAAGGTGGTTCCTTGTATCTAAAAAAGTTTTTAATTCTTACTAATCATAGTTTATGAAATAATTTTTTTCTTTTATTTTAAATTCGTAAAAAATTACCAAATAATAAAATAAAAAAATTGATGCATGATTTTAAATATAGAAAGTGCTTCTTCATTTTGTTGACTGCTTAGTAAACACATGTGGCCCACTGATGTCATTTGAAGCAAATGCCTTGCAATGCAAATGCCAAAAAAAAGGCCTTGTCTGCTTTTTGTCATAAAAAAACACCATTTTTTCTGTTATTCTTACTATTTAAAACAATTTCACTGATGTGTTTTTTGATATCCATTTGAGATAAATTTTCTGAAAATGACGATTTTTTCAAAAATTTCACTGTATTTTAAATAATTTTAAATATAAAATAATGTGACTATGCAAAAAATCTCAGAAATTTTTGGAAAAAAGTTTGATTTTTATCTAACAGGTTTGCTAAGTATTTTAATTCAATTTTCACTTAACACTTTCAAAACAGATATATATCTATGTATATATACAAATATGCAAACACCATCTCTTTTTTTAGAATCAGTTGAACAAATCTCCCTTTTTATATATAAATTTCCTGACTACAATATCTTTTTTGACAGTCGTGTAGCCTGCTGATAAGTGTGAATTTATTGATATGGCTGGTGGATCATTGTAAATTTATTAATTTGATCCTTGAGTGTGAAAAATTGAAGACCTCTACTTTAAACTAATATTAATTTTATAAAATTTTCATTACAACACTTTGTAAATAAGGGTTTTTTGGGGGGGTTGCTAAACTACAAAAAGCAATAGATTAATCCTTACAAATTTATTCAATCATTCTTATTAAGTATTGATTTAATTAAAATTTTCTGGTTAGGTATGTGTTTTTACAACAGTTTTAATCATAAAGCTAGTTTTTGCTTTTTATTCTAAGAAAAAAAATTTACATTTTCTGATATAAGGCTGTTATAAGTTAATGAATCACATAAAGCACTGTATTCAAGCAAAAGAAAGCATTAGTATTTAACCCTAGTATCCCTAATGTCAATTTTTTAAAAAAGCTATTATTATTATAATTTACTTTAGAAACTATTGAAGCTTAGCACAGAATTGTGAGTTCAGTAATATTAATAATTACAGAAATAAACTTTTTATCAAATCATTTGGCTTCAAAGTTAAAAAAAAAGTAAGTACCCATTTACCTTTCAGATACTCCACTGGGTTGATGTCCATCAGAAAGGAGACGCTTTCTTTCTATGACAGGACTTTGCACACCATACGAAAAGGGAGAAGAGGACTTTCGAGCATGGTAAGGTATATTCTCTTCATCATCAAAGAAAACTTCTCTTTTTGGAGAGTATGTCACACTTTCCAGTGGCTTGTAACTTCCTGAGACTACTTGCTTATTACCATTCACACTAATTATACTTGTTGGCACAGATGGGTTTCTAGAAGTAGGATAACTTTCTGTCTCTATTGTGGTTGTAGTTATGCTAGAGAAAGTTTGGTTTTTAGGAGATGGGCTACTCAGAGATGATGTAAAAGGCCTTAGTGTACTGTAGACAGGAGCATCTGGAATAGACTGAATTTCTTTCAGCATCCCATGAACAAGTTCATCCAATTCCGCTTGTTCATCTTTGAAGTTGGAGTATGGAGTTGTTCTTGAAGTAGAACGTTCTGAAGGATTATGGCTTTCAATGTCTAAGAAATATAGTATATATAATTTAATTTTCTTGATAATATTAGGGGTTTGGCAAAGGTTTAACTAAACTGGTTTCATGAATGGGGCAAAATATGCAGAGTAATTTATAAATAACATTTACATTAAAAAATGTTTGAAACTATATGTTTATTCAAAAATATTACAAGTTTTATACTTTTCATAATAGAAGAACCATACTAGGTGTATTTAAATAAATCATATATTTAAAACTATTTTTTCCCCATAAAGTACTAATTCTATGAGAGTATTTTACATTGTAATATATTATATAAAAATAAATTTGATTTTTTATACTTAATCTTTGTGAGAATAAAATAACAAAATAACCTATAATTAATCAGTATAAATCATAAAATTCTAAGTTATGCAAGAGATTAATTAATATGGTCATACATGTTAAAAGAGTTATTATTATTATAAT
Organism: Trichonephila clavata; assembly: GCA_019973975.1. Classification (NCBI taxonomy): domain Eukaryota; kingdom Metazoa; phylum Arthropoda; class Arachnida; order Araneae; family Nephilidae; genus Trichonephila; species Trichonephila clavata. Next base: position 44,694 of record BMAO01014988.1, read on the forward strand.
GCAATAAATCAGTCAGCATGCACATGATTGTGGCATCTTTCATTAGTTTATTAAAAAGCTCGAGTCAAGACTCACCAACATTACGAATGCCAGAACTAGATGATATTCCGGAATCGATACTATGAGGCCCTTCCACATCGTTATAAGAATCTTGATTCAAATGTGGATGGATCATTACATCAGTGTATTTCTTCTTTGAGACAGTAGCGTACAAACTACCATCTAAAGGACCTTCTGTATAAAGAACTACTATGAATAAGTTTTTGTGCCTATTATACAGTATTTCATCAACTGGTTAAAAATTGAAAATAAATATTTATAATTGTACTTTGTTTTTCATTAAAATTATCTCTCATTATATATTTTTCAAAAAGAGATCAATATAAGATATAATATTTTATACTTTTTATTATTGTGCTTAGAGAGATGAAGGTATATTTACTCTACATAAAATATATTTATTTTTTGACTCAAAAAAGATTCTGTACATTTTCATTCATTTAAAAACAGAGAAAAGGGAGATTTGGTTTCAGTGGAAGAATTATCTATTTGGAGTATCCCCTTACATAAAGTATTGTTTAATGAAGTTATGATCACACACACACAAACAACTTCGGATCATCAAATGAAATACACAAAACTGGTTTTCTTTTATTTTTTCTATCTATTTTGTTTGAAAATGCATTTAAACAAAATGACTGTTTAAAGATAAATTTTCAGTGTATGATAAGCATTAAGAAAATTTCAGGGCAAATTTCATTGAAGTGCAAAAATAGAGATGTGTGAGCATTTTCCCCCCTGTTCGTGTAGGCCCATTCAATAAACAGAGACAAAAATTGACCGTATTCATTGCTTGTAATTAAAAGGAATTTTATTTCATATTTAATATGATTAAAAAGTAAATGGTACGAATGAATTCTTCCATATGAAAATACATATTTTTAAAGAAATTACTAGAGAGTTCTGGATTATAAATTCATTTCTAAGAATTTATAGTATATCATGAAAAAAATTTATTGATATAAATAAATAAAAACTGAGGTCAGTGTTTAACTTGTTTTAATAATAATTAAGCAAGCAATAAATATGCTCAAAGAAAAAATTTATACATATTATTAAAAATGTATTGAGAATTAAGCTTCATAGGATTTTTTAATCTGACTTATTGGAAATAAAGATACTTCATGTATTCTACCAGAATGGATATTAGTAATCAACACCACAAAAAGTGATAAAACAAAATTACTCCATTGAATAAAAAGTTGTAAGGTTTCCAACTAAAAAATCCTAAAGCAGAGAAAAAATGCTGAATTTTTCAAATAAGCCATAAAAAGTTTTAAGTTCCAAAATAAGTTCTAATTATTAGCAATAATCACCTTTTTGACACAACTTCCACAAAATTATCAATACCTCAAAAATGTACTCACACACATAAAAAAATTGAATGGTTAGATTTAAAGAGAAATGTTACACATATCTTTAAAACATATGTTGTGAAATTATTTTGAGTAAGTTGCAATATTGGTTTTCAAAATCAAATATTTATTCGCAAATCACATTAGAAAATGCGTTTAAAAATAAAAGTCTTGCAATTGATAGTTGTGCATGGCATTAAAAATCAAACCACAGCACCCAAGTTCTACTTCAGTTTCAAACATGCAGAAATTTGAACAGGAAAAAAAAATGAATTAAGGCATGCACTTTCGGCAGAAAAATAAGCATGCATTATGTAGCAAATCTTGAAACCCATCACAAATTTACAAGCTTAAAATATAGAATATGTTGACTCACCATTTGTAATCCCATCAAGAAAACCAATATCTAGGGGGAAATAATTTACTATTACCTCTTATCAATTTTTTTTCTAATTGCATGTTATAATTGGTTACTATTTTAAAAATTAAGGGTTTTACATGAATATATTGGTTATAATGCATTAATGCAAGCAAACAATATCAAATGAATTAAAGACTTTTAATAGTTTTACAGTATAATTTTATCTATATCTTTTATATATATATTTTAAAATACATATTTGATCATTTAGCAAAAAACCACTTTTTAAAATATCTTATGCACTATATTTATAAATGTAAAAAAACCTTTATATATATACATTTATTTATATGGATTTTTTACATATATATTTATGCTTATATATACTTATTTGAAATAAAATTCAAAGTGAATTTAAATAAATAATATTAAATTATGATAGCAAAAATAACTTACCATCCAAATTATCTTCTGGTATCAAGTCAAAATTTTCATAAGAATCCCATTTTACAAGTGGATCATTAGAACTTTCAACAGGCATTGTAGAATCATGAACAGATCCATTTCCTTGATAAAAGTTCATATTAAAATAGGATTAAACATGTTGTTTATAAGAGAATTTTTTGAAAGAAAAGTAGCTTTTTAAATGTTGGAAAAGTACCTGTGAAAAATAACTTAACATCAAATAATTCTAATGCTTTTTTACTTATAAAGTGATTTTAATATTTTTTTCTTACTTTTGAATTTTACATATATATTTTGATTTAAAAGTTTTATAAAGTGTAAAGTTTATATAAAAAATATCATTAAAAAATTTAACTATTTACCCCGAAAGTCTTCCCTATGGCTGGAAAATAAAAGTTCTACTTTTCCATTTGCGACAAAGCGAGAATCTATAAAAGAAAATAATTCATATTCAAAACAGCATTACATTTTTAAGCTTTCAAGTTACATTTTTGTGTTGTAAAAAAGAAATTCAAGTAATTTCATTATAATAACTGAATTCATTATTTTACTTAAGTGAGCAAATTTCATTGTTCAATCTTAGGTATAAAAATCTTTTTCTTTGAAAAAAAAAAAGTTTAAATTAAACATATCAAAATATTCCAGCAGAAGAAAAATTTTGATGACAGTAGCACTACATAGGATGAATTTCATATAGTAGTGAATTTTTATTTTAGGTGAAAAAATAAACAAAAATTCAACAAATAAAGAAATTTAAGAAACAAAGATTAAAATTTTTTTCACAACACTCTATTTTAATCTCTTCCTCTTCTTTCAATATACTTGATTTTTAATACAAGTATAAAATCATATATTTTTGGCATTTAGCTGTTGATCCTGGTTTGGACATCTGAACTATGGATCTAGTATTCTACAAACAAGTGCTCGGCTGCACATTTAACCGAGCCAAGTTGGAATTCCCCTCAAGTCAGTTAACAGGCACTTTTGCTCCAGTCATTGTTAGTTGTGATGTGCATGAGAGGAAGTCACTACATACTAATGACATCTCTCAAAAAATTTATGTTGCAAGAAAAGCAAAAACGATGACAGTGGATCTGCTACTGTTTAATTTTTAATCCAGCAAATATTTCTTTCTAGAATAATTAATGCATTTAAAAAACTAAGCAAATTGCAATTCTTAAACATAATTTTGAATGGCATATATAATTTTTACCTGTACATGCATTGTCAAGTTCTCCCTTCTCAAATGTTACTTGATCGGAGTCTATAGTACAAGTGTGAAACTGAAGCTGAAAGATGGTGTACCTTGCAATAGGACGATTACTCTTGTGATAGCATTTAATGAACACATCTCCTCGAACTTGCAATCCTGCATCTAAGGAGATGATGATTTTACGTGACTTTTCTGTGGCTGAACTGAAAGGAATGAAACGTGTTTATTTTTCGAGCGTTGAATTACTTGTATTTTCATATTACAAACATCACTAAACGAATGAACCATTTTACAATTTATGACAACCTATTCTATGTAGGGGAAAAAACACGTCATAAATAAGGAAGATATGTTTTATGCAGTGGCATATTGTACACTACCACATTGCGGAAGGGGGGGGGCAGAATTCTAGGTGGCCCAAAGCCTAAGTTATGATTTTGCAATCCTTTGTAAGATTCAACTTGGAGCCCAAAACCTGACTTTGTAGGAGGGCCCTAATATTCTCCGTTATGCCACTGGTGTAGTGCCATCCAAAAAATAATTGCTAAACATATATGACAACAGAAAATATATCATAATTCACTGAAGGTTGCTAATGAGAATAGATAATAGAAAGTACCGAATTGTTTATATTTAACATTTACTCATAGTAATGCTACAAAAATAAATATCTTTTATGATTTAAAATACTACTGTAATCTTTGACCATTCGGATGAACATAAAATCAGATTTCTTCGCATTTTTAATAAAAGATTACCACTCAGAAAATAAAATTTACATAATTAGCATATCAATCAGATAATTTAATATATTAATTCCTGAAATGAAAAGAATATAATGTCAATAAAAAATTGTTATAAGTTTACATTTTGGGAGATTAATGAAATAATATCAAAAACAATTTATTTTAAAACTGCGTCAATCATCTTCACAACATTATTTTGTTTTATTCCATATCTCAGAAAAATATCAGAGTAATCATTTAAGTTCCTTGATTTGCTTAACACCAACTCATTATTTTCCTCAAAACTTAATTTGATTTTAATATATGATTGATTTCATGTCAAACACCTATTATGGATTTTACTTTTTTTAATGGAATAGATAATAATAAAACATAATTTTTGAAAGTGATTAATTTTTTCTTAAATAAAAACATTTTTTAAAAAAGGATATTGTAATAGTTGAGTTGAGTGATTTTGGAGTGTTCAATAATAAATTTGAACCCTTGGAAAATATACAGAGTAAAAACCAGATTGAGTGTAGGGTGTCAAAATTTAGACCTTGGTCATATCATACTTAGGTATAAATCTTTAATTCAATTTTAAAATATCAATGAAAGATTCAATATTACAATCCATAATTAACTAAGTTCAGAATGGTAGTCTCTAATAATAATTTAAATGAGATATTTTCAACAAATTTAATCTAACTTAATAACACGATTTGCAATGAAAATATTTAATTATTACAGGCAATAAGTACTTACTAAACACTGGATGTATAAATCTGTTGCATTCCTTGATATATTTTCACAAATGGTCTACACCCTGCAATAAACGTTAAAAGTTTTTTTAAGTAGTGCACAAAATTTTTAACAGAGATAAAGATGAACCATTTTTTAAATTAATTTTGCAAATGTCTACCTCCTCGAGAATCAAAATTTGGCACTCCATGAATAATCAGACGATGGAGATATAAAGCATTGTTATTCATTCTTATTGAACCTGACAGGAGACCCGCAAAGTAATGAACATATCTAAATGGGGGAAACAATTCTACGTGAGTAATAAAATTTTATATAAAGTATTTGCATATTTACAATAAATCATAAAAACTTTTCAGCATGTAAAATACATTACAAAAAATATTTAACAAATAAATAATTAAAAATAATCCAGTTAGTAAGGTCATACTAGAGCAATTATAAGTAAAAATATAGTTTCTGTAATAAATATAAATATTTAAGATGATATATGTTAACAGTTGACTACAGAGTGGTTATATCAATCTGGTATGAATATGTAAACAAGCACAAAGTATATAATGATAGTTCTGTTTTAAACACAACTCATTATAGATTTTCAGGACAGATTGAAAAGAAATTCTATCACTGTTATTTTTTTCAAACATCTCTAAATATAAATTTAAAGCTCAAGTTTATGCAATTAAATTGATAATTTACCTTTTTTGAGATGGTTGCATAGAATCTGCTAGCTTGTCATCAAAGAATTGCTTCATAGCAAATCTGTCTAAAGCTTGATCAGCACTAAAAATAATAGTTTGGATTTAGGAATTTGTCGATAATGTGGAAATTTATTTTAAAAATATGTTGCGAAGAATTTTAAAAAATATGTTTGTATGAACAAATAAAATATATCTTCTTGAAAATAATAACAGAAGGTAAATACGATGGCATACCTAGCACAGATGTTACTGTAATGCATATATGCTGCAATCACAATGCCAGCTCTGCCTTTATCACCCTATTTTAAAGAATGGAAGAAAAGTCAATATTGCACAATATAATTTTATACTAAAACGAAAAAAATTGTAAAATTTAATTTTTAAAAAATGAATACTTGTTAAAAAAAATTGTCTAACTAAAGCATGGCATGGTAATAAAGATGACAGAAAAATAGGAAAAATTGAAATTGTATAAAAATATTATATTCTATACTTACTATAATATACTCTATATTAGAATATATATATAGTATATAGTTAGAAGTATATATAACACTAAAAATTTTATACTATCAATTTTAAATTTAAAAGTAACTACAAGAAAATAATTAAACACAATGGAATTCTCTAAAATAGATCTTTCTAACAAAAATTATATGATTAGATAAATAAGAAATGACCATGACTATGTTAAATCACATAAATATGTGATAAAATTTTTGGATGGTTGCGTGAACTGAACAATGCACTAAAAAACTCATGAATCCAAGTAGGGATTGATCCATCATTGAAGCAATCTCATATCTCCATGTATCACAGTAGTGTGAGTGAATTATATATATAAAATCATTCTACTTAATAAAAATAGAATAAAAAATTTATAATTTAATGATATTTACACATTATTATAAAAGTTTAATTTTTTAATACCTTAGAATGTATAACAGCTATATTTTGTGGGTCACTATTCAACCAAGAATCGACAGATTTACAAATGCTACACAGCCTTTCTAGAGGGGGAGCAAGATTTGGAGGCCAACCAAACTCAAATACCTGCAAAAAAAATAAATTAATTCTATATTAAAAACCAGAAAAGACATTAATGATGATGGCATATGTACACAAAAATCTTATTTACCCTATTATTGAACTTCGCAAGATCATAACGTTTTTCTGAAAGATTAAACACCTAAAAAAAGGGAGTAAAAAAAAGATCATTCCAGAATTTCATTTTACATTAGATTATAAAAGTATTTCAATTTAATGAAATGGAAAGATTATACATACCATGTAGTTAGTTCCATGCTTAGTTCGAAGCATGCGTGTTACTTCTTTCAGATTGCTTTTATAGGTGGCATCGGTTTCCGTTCGAGGAAACACAATTACTGTAAGAGATTTCAAGCTTAATATAGTTCAATGCAATATATATGTATGCACTAGCAATTTCATTGTGAAATGACCTTCAAACTTACCTATAATACGTTCGGTAACGTATGTTATATCCATTGCAAATGTTGGATGCCTATCTAAACTTCTGCAAAAAAGCATAAAGAATGATTAATCCTTAGAGGACCATAAGAGTGCTAAAGGTAAATATCAGTATGTAACTATTTATTTTGGTTTGTTTTGACGTAAAATAAATAAAATACAAAACAATGTGTAGTTTTTGGATTCATGTGTCAGTTCGTTTATGATTAAAATGTAGTTGTATCAGACATTTGTTTTCACAATTGTTTAAATATGCCTTATTATTGCACAAAATTATGTAACCAAAATAATTATGTAGTATTATATAAAAAAAATTTTTAAGTCAATTCCTATTTTAAATGGATGAATAGAAAGTATTTTATTAACGATTAAAAATTTGAACAAGATACACATAAATATATAGGGAGAGAGTGAACCAATAGCAGGAATTGAAAAAAGAGCATGATTTGTCTGCATTGTTGCAATAATGCACACTCAGTTTGGCTGAAAAACCGGTTTTCGACGCCAATTGTTACAACAATGGAGACGAATCTAAGTTGGCGTCGAAAATCGGTAATTAATTTAATTAACCGATAATTAATGAATTAATATTTGAAAAAAACTGTATTAACATCGCAAGTGTCATCCACTACAAGTTTAAAAAAATTTATCTGAACTTGATTGGATGAATAGAAAGTGTTTTATTATCGATTGAAAATTTGAACAAAATATATATAGGGAGAGAGTGAGCTAGTAGTAGGAATTGAAAAACATAGTGGTATATATTACACGTTTTATTCACAATAAAACGAAAGAAAAATAAAATTAGAGCCTGTGACTGTTTTTATCATTAACGCCAATTGATTTGACGGTTCTTCCCCCCACTAAACGTTCCCTGTTAACGTAAATGCGTTCGGCATACGTTCCATTTTGACATTCTGTATTTAAAAAAAAATGTAGATAAGGTTATAATTATTAAGACAATCACCAATTTTAAAATGAGGGGGGGGGGGTTCCCTTAATCGTAAAAGAGTTAAAAGCAAAACAATCTGGAATATTTTTTATATTATAATAATGATTATTTAGTACGTTTTATATCTGGCGAAATTGTTAAATGCAGTTATTATTGCAGAAAGAACAGTCTGAAAACATCTGAGCTTTTCGACCTTCCTCCCAAAATTTGGTTCAAAAGGCAGGAAAAAATTATAGTATAAAAAAAACTAAAAAACACGCTTTTATAGTGAATCGAACTAAAAAGTAAAAAAAAATAATTCTTAATATAAGAATAAAATGATTAATGAAAAAATTAATGTCATTGGTAAAAGCGTGGTGTGCTCTACATCATTTTATAATTTCTTACTATTCTATTCGAAATGCTGAGTTAGTGTAAAAATATAGTACAAAGCACCCACGCTTTTACCCTAATGACATTATTTTTTTCATTAATCATTTTATTCTTATATTAAGAATTATTTTTTTTTACTTTTTAGTTCGATTCACTATAAAAGCGTGTTTTTAGTTTTTTTAAACTATAATTTATTTTTCATTTTTTAGTTTGATCTACAATAAAAGCGTATTTTTTTAGTTTTTTAAACTATCATTTATTAATTGTTGAGTTTATCCTTGAGTTTGATATTAGGAGCCAGAATTAAGTGACTGCTGGAATTAAACTTGCTCTTCAATTAACGTGACCAAACGTCCCGTTTTGAACGGGACTGTCCCTTTTTATACATATGAGTCCCGGTGTTCCCGAAATGAACTCTGGGACGCAAAATTGTCCCGTTTTCGGAAATCGCGTGAAGCTGTTCGGAAGGCTGTATTGAAACTTGAAGGTCAGATTGTATCGGCAGTTGAAGCTGCAAAAGAAATCAATCAACTAAAAGACAATTTGACTCAGAAACAGACCAATCAGTGTCTTCCATTTACGGTCCGTCAATTAATGGTGAAATCAAAAGATAATGGTACTTATATAGACGAAGAGTATGTGAAAAGGACGGCTACAGAATTTTATAAATTAAGCCGTAAATATCTGGAGCAGTGAACTTGCTTTCTTACCAAAGTAATGGAGATATTTTTTTGGGCAGATTTAAAAAAGGTCCCCCGCATGGGAAGACTTTCAAAAATCTCTGGATGTATTAATTGAAAAGGAGTATATTGACTGTAATAAAGATACAGAGGTTTTTGACGAATTTTCATTAATTTATAGCTACATTATATCGCAAAAAGTAACCGAATAAAACTGATCTAAATGTTTCCACGGAAACTCGTTGGGTGGAAGCATTCAAACACTTTCACGTCAACAATCTACAGCATGAAAACTTTTCTATTTTATTTGAATATATTTTATGTTTGCCTGCTACAAATGGGGCTCCAGTAGAAAGAGCATTTTCTATGATTAACAAATTGTGGACATCTGAGAAAACCCAGCTACTAATTTCAGTTCTAAAGGTGAGGCGAATATAACAAAAAAACGTCCCAAGAGTTTCATTCTTACCTAAAATCTTAACCAGCTATATTAAAGCAAATTTGTTCCCCTGATAAATATAAATATAACTAAACATTTGGGGTATATTTTTCAATTCGTAACTTTAAAAAAGTGTTTGTTTTTTCAATGTATACCTGCTAATTGACCTAAACAAAATAATGTCCCGTTTTGAGTCAAAGAATAAATGGTCACGTTATCTTCAGTGGATATTAATTAATGAGTCTGAAGGGTATTTATTTTCTGCGTTTACCGGGCCTCGCATGAGTCCCGTATCGTTATATTTCAAAGATTACGTCTATATAGATACAGGTCAAACTGATAAAAGTGTGTTAAGAAGAAATATTAAATATCAATCGTATTATCACCTTTTAAACGTATTGCTTCAAGGATTGATAGAAAATTTAATTATAATGTTAATTCATATAATCACTTCTACAAGCAAGCGCGAGTGATGAGCAATTAAACTTTTTTCTACGACAGTATTCGTAGATGTTTCTTAAAAGGTTCAGGTTTTAGATCAGGTTTCTTAAAAATAATTTATTCAGATTAAAAAAAAAGATACTATCTGTTATAATAAACGTAAAAATATACTTCCATTTAAAAGGTTTTCTTTGATTAATTCAGCAAGTTTTGTTTTTACTTTCAAAGCTCAAGGTCGGCTGAAGTGGAGAATTAGTTGCTTAGGTAAAATGAATTTTGAAAAGCAGAATGTGTCTGAGTTCAGCAGTTAGAACATAAATTATTTTTTTTTTCACATGCACGAGTTTTTTTTTTAAATTTCTATTTTCAGAAAGACTAGACAATTGTTTATCTTATGGAAAGAATTGGTGACGTACAAACTCTCCCCTTTCTCACATAAAGAACACTTTTTTGTTTATTCTAATTCTATTAACCGCACGCGTGTTTTCAATTTTGGCGTTATACCTTAGTCTTTTAATCGCCAAATCTGGAATTAGTTGCCAAATTTGGAAATGGTATACGCAATTAGTCGCTAATTCTGGAAATGGTATACGCAATTAGTCGCCAAATCTGGAAATAGTATATGAAATTAGTCGCCAAATCTAAAAATCCTTATTCCTGAGGATCCTAATCAGGACAATGGAACAAAATTATGAAATTATTGAATTGTCATCGGTCCTTGACAAGTGTGCGAAATTTCGAAGTAATTTGACCTTTTTAAGTGGGTGAAAATCGAGTTCCAAGATTCCGTTACATGCAAGTGAAACTTATAAAAGCGTGTTAAAAACACTCCTCGTTCAACCAAATTTTAAATCCGATGTACAAAAAGCAGTTGGTGTGAGTCTGAATTAATATATGAAGGTTTTTAAAGCGAGTGATTTTGGGAAATTACTGTCGCTTCTATAAATTAATTTATTTTTCACATAGATTTCATTTTTTTTAAAAAATTGAATTGAATTTAGTTTTAAAAAATCCATACCTTGATCTTCGGATCTTATCAGGTCCTTTGACTAGTGAAGGACTTTTCTGAAAGGAGAAAAAAATTATTTTTAATTAGAAAATCGCACAAGTACATGAAATACAATAAATAATTATTTTCAAATAATAAATATTGTTGCTAATAATGATATTGGTAAATTATTGCTTTGAACTTAAAAATAAATCTTGAGATACAGGCTCGCTATTAAACATACTTTTCTTCGTAAAATTTCTTTAAAAAAACCCCTTTTTTTACGCATTTTCGAAAAGTTATTCAAAAATTTTGTCAAGAGAACATTTAAAAAGTAAACTTTCATTTGATTATTTTGTGAAAAAATTAATGAAGCCACATTTTTAAAACTTGATTGAAAACCCGACTCTAAAGTTTTAGAATACACCATAAATGAATTGAAAATATAATTTTAATTTCTTTCTCGTATATACATATTACACATCTTTTTTAAGCTAATTTAAAAATAAGAATTTATATTTTTTAATTAATGTTAAGTCATGTAAAAGTTATTTCAGAGGAGTAAAAAATAAGTTAAACGAATTTGATTTAAAAAAAAGGCAAACATAAGAATTTTATTTTAGAAGTCTTATAACAGTGAAAAATACTTGCTAAAAATAAATTAATGCTCAAATAATTTTTAAAAAAAACTATAGTTAAGACAGTGAGTTTTTATTATTCTATAAAGGGTGAGTGATTTTGGGGTTTATTGGCGCAAGAGCCGATTTCGGCTATACTGCGCCAAACATTTGTTTTAATATCTGTGGTCTAGACGGGAAGAGAAAGAAAGAATGAATTGAATGACAAGAAAGAGGGTCGAAAATAGAGAAGGATCACTAGGGTACCCCGGGTTCGTGAAGCCCGTGTTTACCAAAGACAGTAAACCCCGTGGGAAAAGGAAAAGATCACTAGGGCACCTCGGAACTGTGACACCCGTACTCACCTAAAGAAGGTGAGCCCCCTGTTATTCTATAAAGGAGCTCACTGATAAAACAAAATTATACGAACAATAAGAGGAAAACTTCACATGTCTATTAAAGGGGAAAGCACTGCAAACCGTCTCTGATATTTTTATTTCAAAAAATAAGATATATCTGAAACATAATGTTTAATAAACACATAAAGAAATTACAAAAGTTATTAAAGCTCTTACCGAGACTTTTAACTCCTACCGCGATTTCTTATACCCCCTCCAAATATGATTAAGAATGTAGGTCTCAGGTTGTCTCTTTAGGTTTTGAGAATTATTAAATAGCTAGGTAATTTTTTTATGAGATCAATGTAAACTCTATGATCATACAAAGGTAGCCCCAGGTTAGTGAAGGAAAAAGCCTGTGAAATCCCTGTTAAGTAGGGATTTTTTTCCTTTTTCCACATTTGTCGCAAAATTCGGCTTATAACCCTCACCAAGTATAATACGCATATACTCCCAAGCTGCATTTTTTAAAAGACTTTTTAGGTATATTCATTGTATACCGCGCTCCCTCTTTTTTGCGAAGAAACCTGAAATGTACGTTTGCAGCGCTTTCATGTTTTGGAATCATTTATTCGAGTTATTATCCCCCTCTCCAGGGACGTCTTAAAACCAGGGCCTCGCTCTTAGTGGGGGCCTCGTTTCGTTTTCGACTTAGTCTTAATAAGATCATGATCTGGATAATTTTAATGGTCAATATTATTCCCGTACATATTCTCCGAAAAAAAAACAGGGAATTTCAAATTGCATGTCAACTGGCAAAAGTAGTAAGACTGCATTATTATGTGATGACCGTTGTCCATGGCTAGGCTTTGGCCTAGTACCATAAACAATCATTCAACTAATTTAGTCGAAATGCGGCCACTGGTCTACCCGGTTTGTGCCTAGGTTTTTGAGATTCTGAGTCGTGCATGTGTATTTGTATCAAATTACCGTTTGATCGAGTTTTGGGGGCCGTGTGTAACCTAGTGGTTAGAGCATCTGACTCCGGACCGAAGGGCCTGGGTTCGATGCCACTAAATACCACCGAGAATAGACGGAGTACGTGCTCATTAAATCAGTGGGTCCGAAAGTCTTGTGGGCGGTCGCAGCAGAAACCACGAGTACAGGGGGCTGGAGAATATTTCCCTCCCCTTCAGTTCCTTGCCAAAATTGTGGAGGTGGAGATAGGTGGTGTCGCCATCTATCGTTAAGAAGTCCAACCTGTCTCACAGGCAATAGCAACTTTCATTCCTTCCCTACGGGAAGGACACGACAACAACAACAAAGAGTATTTGACAATGCATGCTATATACTGTCTACTTTTAGAGATCAGGTAGGGCCTACTTTTGCATAAGGGCCCAAGGCTTCAAAAAATCTTAAGATTTCTCTGGGCCCAGGGCCTCAAAAAGTCTTAAGACGTCCCTGTACCCCCCCCCCCAAATAATATCTACAACTCTTTAAATTCATACGGAATATATCATTTCTTTTAAATAAACTGTACTTCAATCTATGTAGAAGTAAAAAATTTTGAATGTTCATCTATCTGTCTTTTTTCATTTTTAAATCAATCATTTTTATACCCGGCGTATACGCGCACTCTTAAATTTAGATCTAATTAGTTTGTGTTAAAAGTGCGCTTTATACGCAAGATTTTATAGTATATTACTTTTTAGCAGTATCATTCTTTTGAAACCGAGTTAACTAATGAAATAATCCTTTCATATTACAGAATGTAGTAATATTAAAATGTAAAACTTTTCACATTAAACCAATATGAAGTCATGAAATAAATATGCCTTTTTCCCTCTAAAGAGTTCCACACTTAAGCGACAAACACACATCATGCACATGTATTTCGTTGTTGCTCTGAATTTGTGGTTGTTCATTTGGTTCGTAAAGAAGTTTTGGCTATTTTGAGAATCTTAAACTTGTATAATGAATTTTGAATGCCGATCTATTAAACTGAATAGATTTCTTTCAACACAATACATAAATAGAATGGAAAGACTGTCTACCCGTTACAAACAGGTTTGCTAAAAGAACCCTGCTAAAAGTAGTCTCCAGTATGCTGCGTTCTGATCATGCTTTAGTTATTGTAAATAAAACTATTGTTTTAAGGAATTTCTAAATAGATAGATAGGTGAAGAAGAAAAAATAGTGCAGTTAAATTATAGACTAAATGCACAATAAAAATCTATTTTCCTTAAATTCAGAAATAATATTATCTATGAACTAATGAAATCGAAAAAGAAAAAAGTTGCAATTTAAAATTAAGTCAAAATTTCTTATTCATGAAAAATTTATACAGCGTATTTAATGGTTTTGGTCAATACAGAATTGTCAAAAAGAAAGAAAGAAAAAAAAACTAATTGTTGCCGATGATATACATAAACTAATAAACTTCTTCTCAATGAATCTATTATTTTTTGTAAATTTCTTTTGCTAAATATATTAACGAGGAATCAGAAACTGTAGCGTGAGTGATCAGAATTTTTTTTGAAAATATAAGTCACGATAAACTTCTGATAAGTGAACTAACTAATGAAAAGTGAATCAATCATTTTATATCCTGGTTTGCTGGTATGTTAATTAAGTAAACGAACACTAGCGGGTGAATTTAATGAACCAATAAAAACAAAATCCTGGAGTTTCCACAATGAAAAAAAAAAGCGGGTAATTTCAACTAATTTCACCATTACTCAAGCAAATCCAACGCTATAAAACCAAATTATAATCATTACTTTATATATATATATATATTCAAACGCCCCAATTCCGAACAGAAGCTGGAACCTAACAATTCAAAAACCACGAACACGCAAGTCCAATTTAGAGCTAGCTACCTTCCACTCCGAAAAGTCTTTAAAAACCAATTTCGTTTTTATGAGTCATTATATACTTGCTATCTATAAAACAGAATACCAAGCAAAAATGTAGATACATTCCGGTATCTTACGACGTCGGCTATTTCCAAAAAGCAAAGAGACAACAAACAAACATTGCAGCGTGACATTGCAAACCCTCCGGGTTGTTGATCTTCCACTTTGCAAAGGTCAACTGATCCTAAATGAATACATCAGGCGGCACTGTAGCCTTTTTAAGGCACACAATACAATTATCTCGATTGCCGAGACAAGCAGCGCGTGTTGATCGCTGTAGAATATAATTCCCAGCCATGTGTTTCTTTTTCTCTTTTTTGCTTTTGTAGCAAGGGTATTCGTTGGCGACTGAATGTATATTCGTGATCTTCGTGATACAGCATCGTGACACTGATACAGATCTTTTTGAGCTTCCAGTACATAGTTTTTCTAGTTGAAGCTGGACATTAGGTTTACGGAGATGGGCGTGTGAAATTTGTTTAAAAGAATATCA
The DNA here is from genome assembly GCA_019973975.1 of Trichonephila clavata. NCBI lineage: Eukaryota > Metazoa > Arthropoda > Arachnida > Araneae > Nephilidae > Trichonephila > Trichonephila clavata. The sequence continues at coordinate 60,062 of BMAO01014988.1, forward strand.
TTGATGGCATCATAAAATTTTGTATCAGTCGAGTGTGTTATAATGTTTTTAGATCCTCATATCAATTTTGAAAAATTCCCTACTCCTAAAGATCGATTTTTCCAGATGAGAATCTGTTCGTAATAAATTGCTCATAATAGTAGGTTAGGAGTAATCAAGATAGTCAAACTTGCCAGTCAACATAACATTTTTTAAATTATAGTATTTTATATAATTTTCAGATATAAAATATTCTACTTTGAATAGATTCCAGGTGAGTATAAAGGTTATATTAATAACACACTATAAAGCAATGCGAGGGTCATTGGAGACAGTCCTCGAAACTCTGAAGTGACGAAAACAACACCCAAGCTTGGCACTTCCCCTCCTATCCTCCAATGCACGTCAACTGGAGGACTTTGAGCCTCAACAGAACGTGCATCAGTCGCCCCAACCCGGTGGGTCTTCAGTAGCACAAAGGCTTGAACTCATGACACTCCCTCCCCCCGACCACGAGTTTGTGACCATTAACCCTAGGCTACCGTGTCCACTCAATAGATTCCGGTGAAAGATATGATTATGCTTTCTAGTTGAACGTAATATAGAAACTTAGAAAATTCCATTCCTCCTATTTAATTCTTCTCCTATCCTTTAACGGAAAAAAAAATTCGATGAAAAGTACTGCATTAGAAATTCAACAAAAACGTTTGAGAGGCGGGGGAAAAAAAGGGGATTTTTTTTATTAAATTGATTAATCAAAACTTTAAAAAGAAACTAGTAATTTTTTTGAAATTTTTTTTATTACAATTTAAAATGTTGGCAATAAACGATTTTAATCAAATCAAATAAAAAAATAAATTAGACTATTTGAAAAGCAAATATTACAGTTTACAGATTTTAAAGCTATACAAAATCATAGCTTTTATAAATATTTTAAAATACTCGTACATATATAAACAAACTAATATTAAGAAATCCGTACAAAATAGGCACATGTCTTTAAAAATCCAGATGAGCACTGATCTTTTTTTTCCTAAAAAAGAATTCAAACGAAAATGATCGAATATCACATAAAATGAACTAAAACGTAAAGAATTAAGTTAACCATTTCACGTTCAGTGCGTTGGCGTGAATATTATTTACCTTATCAATAAAAAGACTGTAAAACTGCTTTCTTAACAAACACACTTTGATTGCTGGAAAGCCAACTTACACTCAATTCAACCTTCGATCACTTCAGCGGTTAAGGGATAATAACAAGCCATCGTACAACTGACTATCTAAACTACTTGTCAAGAGTAGAAAAGTTGAAGATGAAATATCTATGCTTAACATTTTTTTGAATATGGATTACAAACAAGTGGCATGAACGGTCCTAATCACACACGATTAGTAAAAAGCGAGATTGAAAGTAAATGTGAATTTAATAACCGTGTATTTGAATATATTTCCCACCATTTGTATTGCCCTCCCTCCCTTCACACATTCTATTGTTTTTTTACTTCGTTTTTTACAAGCATTAAAAATTTGTATTAAGCTATAAACTGCAAATTCAAACATATTTTTAGAGGTATTTGAAAACAGTGTAACTTTAAAAATTCTTGTTTTATTAAATATTAGCTGCTATACCCGTTCTTCACACGGGTCAATGGAAAAATTAAACAATACAGATTGAAGGATAAAGAAGTTTTTAATGAGTTAATTTTACGTGAATTGCAAATTAAACAAAAAAAGCCTTTTGCATGTCTCAGATGAACAAAAAAAACCATATTTGTTAAATTTTAAGTCTGTAGATCTAATAGCTGATAAAGAAGATTTTTTTTTTATATTTATAACGCCTCGTAACTCTTTTGTGGGTCGATTTTTGAAAACACCTTCCCAGGCTGATCTCTGTTCAGCAAAAGTAACACATTGTTGCAAATTTTGTGTAATGAACACTTAAAATAGTGTAAATACGTCAACATTACTTTCAGTTTTATATATTTTATGTTAAAAATGTAATACCATTTCATATCATTTGAACATCTTTATCCAATTATGCAATTTGAAATTTTATCTAAGTCTTACAAATAGAACAAGTACAATTAGTTTAATGTCTGTTTCAGTGGCGTAATGTACACCCCGCATCGCAGGGGGCCCAGGGTTCTAGGGCCCAAAGCCTCACTCATGCCAACTACGTACCCTTTGTAAGATCCGGCTTGGGGCCCCAAACCTGACTTTGCTGGGGCTCCCTAATATTCCCCGTTACGTCACTGGTCTGTTTTGAATTAAATGGAGATCACGTGTTTGTCTTTATCATGTGAATCCATTGGAGAACGCGTGATTATATTTATCATGTAATCATCATGAATTTAGACTATTGTAGTTAAACATATACTAAAATCAGTGGCGTAACAGCCCATGAGGGCCTAGGCCTACTGTGCCCATCTAAGTATACGTGACCATTGGGCGCTTAGGTGCATGGGTGGATGTTCCAATCAGGTGGCTAATCTGAAGCGACATCCCCAATGTTTAATCTCCAAGCAAGCTCTTGATACTCATTTATCAACCCACTGAAGGGATGAAATGCTGAAGTTAAACATATGCCATCCTAAATATTACCCGAAGTATAACTGACGGGTAAATTTATTATAAATTTCAACATATTGTTTTGACAGGAAAAAAATTATTCTCGAACGCTTTTTTAAAATTTTTATTTTCATTTATTATTATTTTTATTTTATTAATATTATTCGTAAGACGACACTAAAAACATATACAACTCACACGACGCGCCTTGTTAATACCTCAAAACAACTTCACGAATAACAGACAAAAACAACTAAACACAAAACGACAGATTATTTTTTAAGAACAAAAATAAAAACACGTGATTCATTTGTATCAGATTACAAGCGAACGCGACCAGAATACAGTAGCATAATTGAAACCGCACCCGTTACAAATCATACGTGATCCTGATAATCCATCTAAGTTTATCCAATTAGACTGGGTGAACGGAAGCATTTTAAATAACAAAGTTCCTGTCTTCCATCTTCTAGAACCTATCATTACACTGTGTTCCGATAACGAATACATCTCGTTGATCTGGATTAGTATCACTTGAGGGGTTGGTAAGAAAGAATTAGGAAGACGACCTCATGTCCCTCGCTGACACATACCAGGAGTTCTATAGAGCGTTGCCAATGACATGCGTCAACGCATCCATGTGTTATCACGCAGCACTGAGAGCACTAAACAAAATTAGTTTAATTTCTCAACTTGTTATTGACTTATTTAGAACGAACACCCAGGAATGGTTATTTGATGATAGTTCGAAATACTTCTTGTATTTTTTTTTTAAAGTAATTTTAATGAACTGAAGCAAATACTCGTTACTGCACGATTGTTTTGAAAAATTTAACACTTGTTGGCGAGCTCAGCTTCGCTAGGAGTGCCAATTAGCCAAAAGGGTTGTTGTAAAAGATCCGAAATGGGCGGTTCGTTTGTTGTTGTTTGGGAAGAGGGTCGTATTTCATTTGCAGCGGGGTCAACCACCCCCATACGGAATAAACTTTGCTTTGACTCGAAACAAAATCTTGTTTTGAATTTCTATTTCGTACACCTTTCTACACATATCTAAAGGAGCAGTGCCCCAGTTTAGGCTCATTTCGGGCCCTGGGCGTAGAAGATCTACAGGCCCCCTTGGCACTGGTGGATCGAAATTTATAGCCAGAAAATCTGGTTAAGTCCAGCTTATCTGAGCCCCTAAAGACCCTGAGCGCCCGCCCCAAGCGCTCAATGGATAAACTGGTACTGTAAAGGAATGTAAAAATTCAGAAAAAAGGTGATAACTTGGATTGATAATTGATGCCACATTTAGAAGTAATAAAATATTGCATAGTTTTGACACCCAGTTAAGAGACTAGTATGACATATAACCCTCTCTAACTTACACAATACATCATTAATAGAACTAAAGGCACTTACGTGTTATCATAACCATATTGGCGACATTATATGAAACGAAGCACTTGGTTGCCAACTTATCGCGTACGACACATGCGAATCGACGTTGCCAACTTGGCGAGTTATCTTGAACATTGGCATTGTTACGATTACACGTAAGTACCTCCGACATCAAGCCCGCTACACAACGGAGCTTCAATGGATTCAGGACTCGATTTCGTGAATCGACTGAAACAACGCCGACCATCAGCACATGACCATGACCAATCAACTACATTGGTCACATGATCAATTTGGTAGCCACGTGTTTGAGATATATGTCTACCGAAGACCACAATATAAGGAACTGGAACAACTCATTAAAACCAACTGATCTGAAAATCCTTCCGTAGCGAGTTGTGATAAGTTTGAAGAAAAGGTATCAGCTCGGGTGTTGTTCCTGTGTAACATGAAAAGCTAAAAAAACAACAACAACAAAAAAAGAGTATGAAGAATCTAACTGCAAGTAACATGTTCAATCCCCCCCCCCCCAAACGAATTTTTTTTTGCTTCTATTATAAGCCGCACTCGATTTTCAGTAGCATTAACATTGGAAAAAATGTGCGGCTTAGATTCGAGTACATACGGTAAATGTATTTAAATATGTCTTCAGAATAAAATGCAGTTACACCAAAAAATGAATGCAAAATGATTTAACATGCAATTTAAAGTGATTTCCATGAAAAATCGCACAAACCCCACAGAAATGCACCGCAGTAAATAAAATGGAAATAATTTAATATTCCTTTGGTGGTCCGGTACCATTTGATGCATGATCGGTACCGGTCCGCGGCTCGAGGGTTGGGGACCACTGATCTGGAGCATGACTTATATCACCCTGACTTATTTCACAAAAAAAGAAAAAATAAGGCAAAACAAGGGTTAACTGAAGAGCAACAGGATATTTAAGATAGACTCCAAAATAATGAGCCATAGTGAAGTTAATGATGAAAATGCATGTGAACATGACAAATGAGATAAGAAACAAAATGCACAAGATTATTATTTCACGCCTTCAGCACCTTCTTATAATTCTTAAAAACTGAACATTTCTCTCATGAATCACAACTGTTAAAAACATTTAACGAGAGCGTTATTTCGGAAAACTCTCACCCTAAAAAAGAGATGTGTCATCATATAATAGCTTTTCCAATGTGGAATCCTGCCATCACATCAGAACACCGCTGTTCCTTCGACGTAGGTTCCTTCCGGTTGTGTGTGTGCGTTGTGTATTAAAAGCAATTCGCACGCACCACCTGACCTCTTCCTCGCCGTCACTCCACTTGACAACTTAAATGAAGGTAATTTTCTCCCGATAGCTCTAAACCCCTCCCCGCCATCAGCGTGAAGAGAACAGAAAAAAGAAACATTAAAGCTCTCGAGAAAAAGCTAGTAAATACCTTTAAAGAAACAGTTAGAAGGAAAGAGGTTTGAAAATAGTACTAGGAGAGTTTACGATGCACTAAAGTTCGGTTCCGAGAAGGTTAGCTCAATTGTTTTCGAGGGTAGGGTTGAGTTTAATTGAGTTCTTTTTTTACCACGCGATTCTTTAAAAACAGGAACTAGTTGATAACAAGTTGTTGAATGCGAGTAACTGTAGGATTATGGAAATGCATGTATCTGTTGCACCTATATTTTTATGCTGCATATTTTAATTTTTAGGTACATTCGCCGTATAACGCGCACTTTTTTTTTACAAAGAAATCTGAAATGTATGTATGTAATAATGCTCTTATGTTTTGAAGACATTTATTCAAGGTATTATAACTAAAAATAGAATACTTCTAGAGAGTACAACTCTTTAAGTTAATAAGGTATATATGCCATTTCTTTCAAACAAACAATATTTCGATATATATAGAAGTCTAATTTTTTTTCATGCTTATCTCTTTTTTCTTCTTCTTATTTTTAAAGCTATCGTTTTTATACTCGGTGTATAATGCGCTCCCGTAAATTTTGATCCTATCTTTTGTGTTAAAAGTGCGCGTTATACTTCGGATTTTACGGTAAAAGATGTACTATATTTTAAATCTACAGAAGCAAATAAAGAACAAGCTATTTGGAATGTTTCCTAGACGAGTTGATTTGTGAAAATATATGATCTAAAAGGCGTTTCTTTAATTTTCAATATTTCAACAACGCACCGCTTTAATTTGGGAGTTTTTAATCCAGCCACTTATAAAGGTAACTCAGTAGAAATGATTGACACCAATGTCATGAATTAAACTTTATAATTGATTCCAGAAAAATAATATTGTTGACACTTGGGTTAAATTTTTGTTCGTATATTTCCTAAATAAATTAATTACTGATGCGTTTTACTGTTACACATCCTTTAAATATATAACAAAATAGTCATCATCATTAAAAAAATAATATACTTAGTAATGACTCCCGTTTTTATGTATTAAAAGCATAAATTTAACGAACAAAAAACACATATGAATACTAAAATAAAATTTATTTTTCCACTCTGCAAAATTCTTTTTTTTAAAAATATTAATTCATATTTTCTTCCAATAAATTAAGTCAAAGAAATATTATATTCTGAATTTCAGAATTTTTAAGGAATATACCAGATCCGAATGTTTAACTTATTCCTATATGCATCTTTCTCACACATAACCGAAATTTTTCACTCATCCCCCCCCCCTCTTTTTACAGAGATTCCACACAAAAATAATGCCTGTTATTCGTATGTCGGAAATATTTACATAATTTCATTTTGAATAGCATTTCATTGCGTTAATTGGCTCATTAAAATTATCAAGTTGAAGGAGACAGGGTTTCAAAAAAAAAAAAACATTTCGGAAATAAGATTAACAACTATATAACAGTGAATAAAGCAAATATTCGTATAAAGAGAACTAATCATATACATTTAACCACAAGTGAGGTGATAAATAGAAAAATAATAACAAATTTGAAATAACTTTCTACCACTATAAAATTTGAATTTTTTTTATCAATAATTGTTCGAATAATTTTAAGAAGAAACAATTTGCTTTACTAACTTGTTTTATGGTAGTTTAAATTCCATTCGCGTAGTATTTTAAAAACAAATATTATGTACAGACACAGGGAATAGTTTTCTCTATCTAGGTTATATTTATATCGTTACCTACAAACCGATTTCACTAAATGTCATCGTAAGACGAATCACATTTATAAAAATATATGAAATCATAAGTACTGCAAAATCCGGGCATAACCGGCACTTTTAACACAAAAAATATGATCAAATATGACGGTTGCGCGTTATACGCCGGGTATAAAAATAAGAACTTTAAAAATAAAAGAATAGATGAGCATAGAAAAATTAGACTTCTACATAGATCGAACTACTTTTTTTTATCTATACAAATAAATAAAATTGAAGTGTCTGTTTGTAATTTCAAACTAGCAGCTTTTTACTTAATGTACTAAAAGTATATACGGTACTCATAACAAAAAACCAATTTTTAAAATTTTTGTCTGTCTGTCTGTTTGTTCCGGCTAATCTCGGAAACGGCTGGTGCGATTTTAAAAATTCTTTCACTAATGGAAAGCTACATTAACGGGGAGTAACATAGGCTATATTTTATTCCCGTATTCTTACGGGAACGGAAACTATACGGGTGAACGTGAAACTGAATGCCAAGATGAACGCCAAGCTGAGCTAATGAAGTCGTTGTTTTGGTTACTGGCAACCGATGCCCTTCATGAGACATAACAGTGTTTACGCGCACATGATAATACGCTGACACGTGCCATAATTTTTTTTTATGATAGTTATCTCACTGTTCAGTTAAGTAGAGCATCGGCTGTTTCGGATGCACTTTTAAAAATAATAAATCAAGGCTTCATAAAAAGCAATGCAAGAAACAAAAAATTGATAAGTTTTACGGTTAGTTTTAATCCTTTCTTTTTTTTTATTTACATTTTTAGTCACATTTAAACAATAGTTATTATAATCCCAATCTATATCTATACAAATAAATAAAATTGAAGTGTCTGTTTGTAATTTCAAATTAGCAGCTTTTTACTTAATGCACTAAAAGTATATACGGTACTCATAACAAAAAACCAATTTTTAAAATTTTTGTCTGTCTGTCAGAATATAAACAGATATATTTATAAAACATCATGAAATACCCAGCGAAGCGGGAGGGTAACGGCTAGTTTAAAATAAATATTAAGTGCCCTTATACACTTAAAGGATTGTAGTTCTAGAAGTATACTATTTTTTTCTAAAGCTTGAAATAATACCTCGAATAAATGACTTCAAAACATAAGAGCATTGTGCAAGCACATTTCAGATTTTTTCGAAAAAAGGGGCGCGCGTTATACGGTGAATATACCTAAAAATTAAAAATTGCTACTTGAAAATATGGGTGCGAGTTGTACGCTGGATTTTATGGTACATAAAAAGAAACAACCACGAAAGATAGATGTGTTGGGGCAATAATTGTTATCACTTCTTCGCCAACTAATAGCTGCACAAATCGAGTAAGATTTAAGAAAATCAGTTTAATAAATATGCAGAAATATAATAAACAGAGTAAAATATACAATAAAAGCATAGAACATAGTATATATTGAAAAATAATTAGCAATTTCTGAGATGAGTTTCAAAATCTTATATTTAGACATTTACAATTTACTTTTTTGTATTTTATGTTACTAACTGCACTTAATTTTTTGAATATTTTTTATAATTGTAAACACAATTTTTTGTTGTTAACTTTTGAAATTATATATTTCCTAATATTTAAAAAAATTTTTTTTTAAATCTGGAAACAATTTTGTAATTTTTTAAACTTTGCCAGATTGGGACAGTCCGAATATGGACATTATTTAATTTGCAACGTTTTCACTGAAGCTGCAGTTTAGTCTAACGAATAAAAAGTTATTTATTAATTTTTATGCAATTTTTCTATTCCTAAACCATAAAGGACCAACAGATGTATAAAATTTGCACAGGAAAATATTTTTAATGGCTTAAAAATCACGTAAAATTTTAAGAACCGTAACAAGTATAACGTAAGTTAAAAATTACTCTTCTAATAATATTAATGATAAAAACACAATAAAATTTTAACAACTGAAAAAAAAAATTAAACACGTTAGATATGAAAACATTCCAATAAAATTCTTACTTTATTTAAACATGCATAACATTTCATGGTCTGATTTAGTACAGAACACGGTATTCATTTAAATTGAAATATTCAAAAAGAATAATAAAACTGCTTCGAAGTTTCGACAAGAAAGAAAAAAAAATTATAGGAAACAATACACACAATTCAGGAAGAGAATATTATACCTTCCATTCCGACCTTCACGCTAAAATGGATTTCTTATAATTAAATAAAGAAGTTAAAACATTTATATTCCAAAAATGTAACATGATACAGAGAACAGTGATATCGTATTATACACTACTGTTGAAAGTGTCCTCCACAAATTGATGGATGATAACAGAAAAGGGTAAATTCTCCATCGATCAAAAAGTAATTTGCCATTGAAAAAACAGGTTAGAGATTGAATCGATTTCCGGCATCCAGTCGTGAATTTAAAAAAGAAATAATAATAATAATAATAAAAGAAGCTATCGAATGATCATTGGAAAAGTTGAAAACTTTTAATGACTTTGAAGTAATGAAGGGTGCAGTAGTTTTTTTAATAGGGTGCAGGTGCAGAAAACCATTGACAAGTGCTTCTTTAGTAGATATTACCGATACAAACCGGACAACCTTGCAAATGACCTTTGACCTTGCCTTCTGAACTTGTACTAAGGTAAGAAGCCATTTGATTTCAAAGACCCCTGAAAGTACTCTAAAGAAATAATATACTCAGCGGTTTGATAATGAATGGGCAATGCTTTATATTCTCTCAGGGGAGGTATTCATTTGTAAATGAAGTTTTGGATTTTTTTTAGGGTCACGAGGAAAACAAAGTTGCGTAAAAGTAAAGATGCTTAAAAGTATTTATTTATGCTGGAATGTAGGAAGGAAAAGTTTCATGGGCACATATATCAATGAACTGTGCCTCTTCGGCGTGATTTATATTTGCCCTTTGGAAATAATAAATTACAGGCTAATAATAAAATTAATTTTCTAATGTATTAAAAAAAATTTTTTTTTCGTTCTCGTCATTTCTAAGAGAGCATTAATTAAATTAATCCACTGCATTGGTAATTGATTTAAATACATTATGATAATGATTCATTTGAATTCTTTCTAAAAATTTCCTGATGGAAATGGCCTTTGAAGGATATACTGAATTTCCATAATCTCATTTGTCAGAATCATTCGCACGTATCGAATTATAAATTCGTGCACCTGCGAAAACGAGTTTAAGGACATGGTACGATTTCGGCAAAAATTTTATTTAAATTTTCAAAAATTTTTGGTTGCTCCTATGTGTGTACACTATGTAAAACAGATTTTTTCTCAAATTTCATAAAGCTAGCATTAATTTTTAAAAAACTTCACATTTGTGAAGTGATTTTAAATGCTATCCTTCTACAAAAATTTACGCACACACATGAAATTTGATTTACAAGTACTCACTATGCATAACAACAGTTGGTATGGTTTTGCGATACATGATTGTATTCGTACATAGATCTTTTTATGAATGCGTATTGAAATTCTTAAAAATGTGCAAATTCTGAGTTCAATTATTTTTTAAAAATAAGTATTGCTTTGATTCAAAAATGCACACAACTTTGTTACATGTACTATAGCAATAGGTAAAAAAAATTCAAGCATTTGGCTCAATAGAAAAAGCTTGCATTTTAAATGAAGTTAACTAAATATTTTATCTTTCGAATAAGCAGTTTAATTTAGATTTGCCATAGGATGTGAATAAAACGACGCAAAAGCTATCATAATTCTGTGTTTTTTATTTTTTTTAAATTTTGTCAAATTATAAAAAGTATATACAAAATAATTTAAGCTAAAAAAAATTGATTTTTTGACGATTTTTGTCATTAATCGTATTGTGTCCCTTAAAGAGAATGAATAGTATCTCCTAATATTTATTGAATAAAACACTATTTGCTTAATTTATTTTTCGAAAAGTTCGGTGAAATCCAATTTTAGCCACACCTTTGGCGAAGAAAAACAAATTGTGCCAAATTGCGCCAGCTGCTCATTTTTCTATATTAGACTATCAAAAAGAAAGGATTGAATTCTTTTTTCTTCAAAATTTTAAAACCTACCTATGTGGAAAAGATGTTCTATGGTATACAGATGAAGGGGACAATAAAATAAAATATTAATTTTTATGTTAAGTACTGCCACTTGAGGAAAGAAGTTTAGCTATTTAAGGGCTTTATTTATGGTAAAAAGTCAAAGTAATTTTTGTCAAAATTAAACAACATTTTTACTTTTTAACATGTATAGCGATGAGAGGACTCATTTTAAATAATTACAAGAAAAAACATTAGAAACATTTATCAGCTTCTTTAATATTAAATTTTAAAAATTTAAAAAAAACCTTATTGGTGAAATTATAGTGTACAATTAAACAGAAGATGGGGAAAAAAGCTTGGATCGGACTGCGAGATCGACCGAGCTGAGTTCCGAAATGTTACATAATATTATACTGTACTCTACTCACTAATCATCCCTTTTGATCATTTATATTGAAGAAAAATAATTATTTTGAATCAAAATCATCTAAAAAAATTAAATCTTCCACTTTTTACAAAAATTCAACCCTTTTGTAGCAATAATAATTTTAAAATTAATTTCTTAAATTATTTTTGGTAATTACACATTATCGCAACCTGTTGGCGACGTTATATGAAATGAAGCGCATGATTGCCAATTCAGCGCATACGACACATGTGAAATTGGGGTTGCCAACTTGGTGAGTTATCTTGAACGTTGGCGATTGGTGCGATAATACTTAAGTACCTTATTTTTCACCTAATCTCCACACTACACAGCATATTTTCCGCTTAGAGGTTCTGATTGATAATAATTTTTTTCTCTTCATATAACAGCGATCCATCCTAGTATTCAATATGAGGATAACTCGCCAAATTGGCGATGGATAAAGGTGTGAACTAAAGTAGGATTCCAACGCAATTTGTTTATACATTAACCGAACTACAAATAACAGTAAGATAAATAAGATACATATATTTACGAAGCATATTTTAGCCTTCATAAAGCATCGAAATATATCCATATTTCCAGCTAAAATATCTATGTTTCCGGATGATATATCGTAATATAGAATATCTTCTCTCCCTGTAAGGAAATACTTTTTACTACAGGTTAACTACCTCAATTAACCTATGGTAATTGCCAGAAAGCAGGGACAACACGATGTCAACAACCATGCCTAATGGAAACAGAAGCTCCCTACCTGCTTTGAACTATAACCTTTAAAATGTGGTACTTGAAAAATGTATCCCAAATGGTGTGCATTCAAGCGTTAAGTTTCTTAATGAGGTGTTATGAACTTTGTCCAGCTAAGAGATACAATTATAGTAGAGCACAGTGGCGTAACGGAGAATATTAGCCCCCCCCCCCCTCCCTGCAAAGTAAGGTTTTGGGTCCCAAGCCGGGTCTTACAAAGGGTACGTACTAGGGTTTCTTTCCCGGGTTCCCGGGAATCACAAGATTTCTGTACTTTTTCTATTCCCGGGAATCGCACGGGGCTTGAATTATCTATGAGGTAGCTATTTTTGAATTGACTGTAGATTTCAACCTCGGACATCGTCAGCTGACCCTGCTGTGGCAATTTATGATCGCTCACCCTGAACTTCTGGACAAAGGAATGTTCGTTCCCCAACTGTGGGGTAAGAGTGTAATATGAGAACGTTGGGGGTGAGAATTTTTCCAGCTAGCCGTGGGAAGGATATCTGTCCAGAGCAATTCCTGTCTATCTGTGTATCGAGTTTCGTTTTAACACGAAGCATTGGGTTTTTAAAGCAAACGCATTTCGTAGTCAACCAGTAGTATCTGATCGAAGTTTTCAAACCAGTACTATCTGATCGAAGCCCTTTCAAAACTATTGGTTATCCTTTTTGTCAGTAGTCTTGCATACCTCTAGAGATAAGCGTCCATATTCTTAGAGCTAATACTGCACACAAACAGAATTTAAAATGTGGCTGGCAAAAACTTTAAAGAAAATAACAAAAAAGAAAGAAATCCAATTGAGTTTTTACAAATTCAGCGAAAATCTCTCAACACGAAACTGAAATGACTGAAATAATTTTTCGTGTTAAAGGATATTGCAACAAAAAATATATATATATATATAAAAACAAAATCAAGTTTATTAGAGTTTATTTTATTTACATAGCTATGTATATATTTATTAAAATAAATGAAACAAAAACATTTACAAGAACTAAAAGTAATATAATACAAAATTTTCAAATTTTTTGAAAAGCGAAATATTTAGTGAGTTAAAAGAAAATAATCAGATGTTTTTCCTTGCATTGGTTTTATAGCATCCAATTGTCAACAAACTGTTCGATATCATCCATTTTGTTGCTCATTTCACCATTGGAGAGAATGCACGTCTAAATAACCTGGACATACTTTTCATGACGTTCCACATTTTGGATTATGTGAGAACAGGAGCTGCATTATTCATTTCATTTTCATCGTCGAAATCTGCCTCAACGATATTTTTTGAGCTTTGAACAAACTCCAAAATGTTTTTATCAGCCATAATTGGGGCTGTACACACATTATCAACATCTACTGCAATGAATTCTTTAATAATACAATAGGACAGTCCAATTCAACTCCGTATTTTGTTCATTCCCAGAAGGAAAATCTTCTCGTGTTAAGCGATTTTCGTTTCGTGTAAAGAGAAAAACAATGCATGGAAATATATAGTAGTTTGTCGGGACCGTTGTATTACTTAGTGTTTACCTATATTTCGTCTTAAGCGTTTTCGCGTTAAACGCATTTCACTGAATAGAACTTCTTCAGAGTCAATGAGTTCAGAAGGTCCCACAAAACCAGCATTCCTGTCCCAACGATAAATCGAACACAAATTCCCACCAACACGAAATCCTTCCTAACTTATTCACCAAGAAGCACTTAAACCATCGGTTCGAAAATTCAGCAGAATGTGGTACGAAAACAAACAACCCGGCGGAACTAAACCTTCACGGTTTCCCATCCCAAGCGTATATTCTAATAATAAAAATAAGCCGCCGCCTGCACAAAGAAGACATTATATTCGCCCTCTTCTTACAAGCAGAGGGAGTACACAAAGAAAAGAAGGTCCTTTTAAGAGTAAAATAACCTGAAGGGAACCCCTCCAGGAATTTAGGTTTATGATGAACGACGCCGTATCGCCTTCCTTTCGAGAAAGTCGAATAGGGGTGGTCCGAACGATAGCTCATCCGTTATTGAAGGCATTTCAACACTAAAGGTTTCATTCACTGTTCTGGCATTTATGGGGTGATATCTAGAGAATCGGATATGTTGGGTGTTCCAGAGTTTAGGTGACCTCTCACCCACACAATCTTCGATTCCTATCGATGCAGTTGAAGTTAATAGTTTTTCTTCGCCGGGAGAAATAAATACTCGCGGTGTGTTTTTGATGCCAGTTCGCAATGGAAAGGCTGAGGTAGAGACATTGAGGAAATTGCTTTCAAGGTACAATATTTTAAAAGTATGAGGGCAATACTATATATTTTTAACGTATATTTGTACTTAATACATTCGTATTGCAGGAGGGAAATATTTAAAAAATTTTTAAAAAGAATAGTAGTAAGAATTCAATTTTAGAGAGAATGTACTTGTGTTTATTTTTTAAAAAACAGGACTTTTTTTAATGAATATAACTTCAAATTAAAAATATTCGTAAAAGAACATATTTTGAAATGCTACAATAATAAGAATCATATACACACTCAAAGATATACCGTAAAATCTGGCGTATAACGCGCGCCTATACTTTCCAACTGCATTTATCCCTTTTTAGGATAATTCGCCGTATAACACGCATCCCCTTTTGTACAAAAAAATCTGAAAAGTTAGTATACAATGCTCTTATGTTTTGGAAGGTATTATTCCAGAATTTTAAAAAATAGTATACTTCTTGAACAACATCTCTTTCAGTTCATAAGGCATGCCATTTCTTTTAAATAAACAGTATTCAGATATGCGTAGGAGTCTTAACTTTTTTTTAATGCTCATCTCCTTTTTTTATTTTTAAAGCTATCGTTTTTATACCCGGCGTATAGTGCGAACCCTTAAATTTCTGTATTTTTTTTGTGTTAAAGCGCGCGTTATACGCCGGATATATATACTGATGTAAGAAATTAAGAGAATTTTCAGACTTGATCGATTATCTCTAGAACTACTGGGTCAATTTTAATGAAATACACAACAAAAAGCAGTCGTTACAAAAAATCAATAAGAAAAAACACATTTTTTTTTTGTGTGATGTATTAATTACTACCAGGGACCTCTTAAGGCATGGGCTAACTGGGCCCGGGGCTTCACTCTCGAAGGGGGTCTCGTTTCGTACTCGACTCTGTTTTAATAAGATCATGATCGGATAATTTTAATGGTCAAATATTATTCCCGTACATATTCTCCGAAAAACAGGGAATTTCAAACTGCATGTCAACTAATAAAAGGGGAAAGCATGTCGATTAATAAAAGTATGTGATGACCGTTGTCTATGTCTAGGCCTTGGCCTAATGGACCATAAACTATCATTCAACTCATTTAGTTGTAATACGGTCATCGGTAGAGACGGTTTGTACCTAGAGTTTTGAGAATGTGAGTCGGGCATAGTTATTTGTTTCTAATTACCATTTGAACGAGTATTTGACAATGCCTAGTTTTAAAGATCTTAGGTAAGGCCTCCTATTGCATAAGGGCCCAGGGCTTCAACAAATCTTAAGATTGCTCTGGGCCCAGGGCCTCAAAGAGTCTTAAGACGTCCCTGATTACAACTACGCATTTCTTAATAATTTATTTCGTTTATTTTTTTATAAAAATGTTGATTTCTTTCAAGCATCAAAACAACCTTTTTTTTTTTATTTATTTAAAATGACAAAAATATGATTTGTCAAACAGTTACAAACTTGTACGTTAAATATTTGCTTATTAAACGGTACTCGTGTATTGAGATCACTTGACAAAATTTCATGGGAAAACTTTTTCAAAATTCCGTCTTAAACGTTTTTTGCTAAAATAGGAATATTAAATAAATGACAAATTAAATTATGACATGTGTATTCACTATTTATGAACAGAAACAATACCATTTTGAATCTAGAACTAACGAACAAGCAAAATTAACGCCAAGAGAACATTCACAATTCACTCAGTAACACAGAAAAGGTACACTGGACTTAACAGGAAAAAAAAAACACCTCAAGCATTCCAATTAAACACCACTGATATCATCTACCTAGTAAAGAAACACCCACACGATTTGCAATAAGCTAGAAAGGGCGTCTATTGCTACACTTTTTTTACGATACCATCGGAGATACTATGTATTTTTTTCTAGTGAACAAATAAATACACTCACTACGGGAAAAAAAAGATGATTTTTTTTTTTCTGTTTGAGGGCAAACCGTCATCCCCACCGACCGCAGCGAAATCAAGGTCTTTGTGGCCTCTCTATCTGTGACCGCCATCTACGCTTTCATAAAGGATGGTGGGTAGATTTCCTGGACAGATAATTATGGGTCTGAAGCCAGATAAAAATCTACTCGGGTAATCGATGTACAAAACTTCAAATTTTGAAGATCGTCATCAAAAGACGACCACCTCCGCTTGGCGACTGCAGCCACTTCTTGGAACATTGTTGCAATTTCAAGTGGCATTTTTTGGTTCTATGGTTGATCACACGGAAGGATAATAGGATTGAGATAAATTCTACGTATGTTATTCCAAATAAATGTGACTGCGGTGTAATTGGTTGGATTTAAGTTGGATTATAATTTCGCAATGAATGGACTGCTATTAGCAATGGGTTTCGCAAATAGGTGTTGAAACTGTGACGAGGATTAAAGTGAAACGTAGGCGGGAAGATTATTTTTAGAGGTCGCGAGGAAATTTGTTTAGTAATGTTATTACATGGTTGCAATGAAATCACTGAGAAAGGTTTCGTGTCACGCGATTTCCGATGATGAATTTAGAAAATAACACCACCTGTATAAGTGACTGAAAGGCATATGACACAATGTTTGATTCATTTATCACATGTCTATTAAAAAATAAAGCGGTATGGAAGTATATGGATGTTAATGAATAATTACTTTCGCAATTTAGCTGATAAAATTGCAGATATAGCTGAAAAAGGATGACAAGAGCGGAAGAATCATGCCAAAACGATCTGGTGACTCTTAGAGTCAAGATGTTCTTTTTTTCCCACTTCCGTTTAAGCATGTATGAATAATTATTACATCAGACTTTGTAACATAATATTTATAACTTACATGCAACTTAATAGTTTAAAAGTAGAGAAGCCATTAGAAATTATAATCATACTTCTTCCGCTTATTTGTAAGACAACAAATTTCACCTTTTGCTATATATTCCTGTGCAATAGCGCACTCAGAAATTTTTCAAGGGGAAGAGGGGGGCTCCAAGGTCGAAAGTCCACTGTTCTCGTACCATGCTTTAATACGCCGCCCAACATATTCTTTTGATTTTGTCGATTTGGGGGAACAAAAAACAGTAAAAAATAATGAATTTGCATAAACGAATATAATTAATTATTAATAACAAATAATTAAAGTTTACGTACAATAAACATAGGATTATAATCAATCGAAAAAAAATCAAGGGCTTTGAGGGAGGGGGTCCGTAGCCGAGGCCCCCCCCCTTGTGTGCGCCACTGTTTCCGTGTATAAGCCGAGAATTTTTGGAACCTTTTTAAAGAGAAAGGAGGTCGAGTTATGTACACGAATCCGCTAATCTTGGAGAAAAAAAGTTCAGGAAAAGCGATTTTTTTAAAAACATTTTCCGTTAGCTATGCGCAAGAGATTTAAATTTATTAACATTTTGAGTGTTTTGCATAGATCTTTTATTCTAAAAGAAGGAAAAAAGGCCACATAAATCCTTCAAAGTCAGTTACAGAATCTGAGTGTCTGAATAGTTCGTAAAATCCAAATTTACTCATTGGAGTGTGGGAATGCATATGATCATCACGAGGTGAGTTTTTCCTCTAGGGTTTGAAACATGGGCCGCCGATCACGAGCTGTATACAAATTTCTCTTCCCACTCCATTTTTAAACAAAAAAAAAAAATGGCACAAAAAAGTATGAATAGCACAAATGGTGCCTAAGATAAAAAATGACTGGAAAAAAAATGTGTTAGCTGCAGATAAAGTTATCAGAATTAAAATATCGTCGTTAGCGTTGTACTTTGCAGCAATTTCATTAAAAAAATATTCCATCCGTTTTTACCCATTAAGCCACATTTTTGACTTCATGGCAATATGTTTGAAAATTACAGGTTCATTTTTTACAATATAGCTTACATATAAATTTCGAATTTTGAGTAGATTTTGGAAGAAAAAGCGTACTTTCGGTTTATAAACGGAAATATACAGCAATTGTAAGAAAAGACATCCTTTTGTTCGATCTTGCAGTAAAATCCAACCAGTTTAATACATATACTTTAACATTTACGTGTGAAAGAAAGACGATGAGCCATCTGTAAGACAACAAATGCAATTTAGGTCATCCCATATAAATCTCCATCTGAATTTACTAACCATCTGTTAAATATGTGTTCCAGTTTCCTTCTTTGTAACAAAAGAAGAAAAAAGCACGAACACCAATCACTTAGAACTCTTTAATCACATTATTAACTTACCCCCCAATTAGGAATAGATTCATTAATACACTTTCTAAATACAGAAGCTACCCCATAAATAAATCCAATTGAAAAATAGCTTTAAAAAAAAAGGAAAAGAAATTTCCAAAAGCGTTTGGGAAATCAGCAAATCATTCCATAAACTACTTTCCAAAAAGAGGGATGTCATGAAGGGATGAGAAAAAAAAATGTGGCCTGTAGAGCATGATCGCCGTAATTACACCATCTGGTAAGATCTGCGGGAGTCCAATTATCCACAATTAAACGAGGCCTAATCGTTCACTAGAGTTGATTAGATTTTGAGGTTCATAAATTATGACCTAATGGATGATATAGTTGATAGATTGCATGAATGACCGCATGTGGCGGAACAGTAACTCCATCAAACCACCCCCTCGTCTCATATGAACTCGCTAATCGAAAGTGCACGAGGCTGAAAGAGTGTGTAGAACTTTTTTTTTAATAGAGTCGCGACAAATTCTTCCCCCCCCCCCTTCTTTTTTAAATAACTTGATGAGTGAAGAGGTAGGTTTAGATTAATAAGAAAAGGATGTGCTCCTTTTTAAATTTCTTTTTAGGACAAAAACTATATTAATTGTTATATATCATTTTTAATGGAAGCTTAAGATGAAACAGTTTTTTAACAGCTCTTCAAAGATGGAAAGGAGTGACAAGAGAATGTAGATGCTATTTGGTTGGTGCATATGAAACGTTGGATTTTCTGTACATGCGAATGTTTGCCTCCCAGCTTTTGTTAAGCTTGTAAAGGACTGAAGGACCTGTCCTTTTGGTGAGAGGACGCAATAGAATCGCTCAATTCAATTAATGCCGGATGGCAACATTGAGAAGAGGAGAGAGAAAATCAAAAAGCGAGATGTTGTGTAAAGTTTGAAACCGAACTTCGGAACAAATAGCTTTAAAATTTTTTATGTTTTTTTTAAAAATTTTCTTTTAGTGTTTGTAAATGTATGTGATGTCTTGTTTTGGGATCAATATGTGTCAGAAATAAAAAAAAAACAATTTTGTTTTAATACTGCCTTTTCCATGAAAAAATAATCTACACACTACCACCACTCACACCATGTTACAAGCTTTTGTTTTTGACGTAATCTCGTATATCAGGAGAGGGCAAATTTTTACAAGATACGAACTACTTCTACATTTTTTTCAAGGTGTTGCGGTCCACCCAGTAACACGTAGGTGTGGATCTACAATATGTATTATAACTTAATAATAAATACGGAATATGTACTTACCCACCTAGCTACAATAAAATGAAATTACACTTTTAAGACCGCGTTTAAAGTAATATAATAATAATAATAATTGTCAGAAAAATAATAAAATAATAATTTCCAGAAACATAATATCAAATGATGCATTTGTAACGAAACAATTCAAACTATATTTAAAAAAAACAAAACATTTTCATATCAAGTTAGTGTTCATCTCGTTATAATCAGTAGTCAGCATAATGTTAGCTAATCTTGAATTTTTCGATATATATTTACAAACTGCTTATCTTCATGTAGTAACCCCAAAATGTCTAGGCAATCTACTGGTCGACCGCGATCGACTTAATCCCCACCCCTGTTGTATATAGTCGTATTGTTCATTGCTGCAGAGTTACCATTTCAATTAAGGAGATTTTTCTCAAAAGTGTTCCATTTCCTTATTTGTTTTGAATTTCGTAAGGATATATGAATCAACCGATTTTCGTGTAATTTTATACATGAATAGAAACTTGATAACAATGCTGCACAAGCCGTATGTAATTTAAACCAGGCATTTGGGGAGAATACTGTTAACTATCGAAAAAAGTAGTGTTGGTTTGAAAATTTTTATAAAAATATGAAATTTTGCAGCATTTAGCTTATTTACCAGGTCTTTCGTCAATCGACCTTCATTTTTTCAAACATTTAGAACAATTTTTGCGGCTTAACAGTATGAAAATGAAGGGAGTCTGAAAAATTCCTGTATCAAGAGTTTATTGGTTCTGAAGATCAAGATTTTTTTAAGACAGGCATCTATAGAGAAAGGAGTATTGAAGCATAGTTTGATTCAAAAAATAGCTTTTGAAAAATATGTGTAGTTTTGTATAATCACTTAAAAATCCGACTTTTCATACGCACACTAAATTATTTAAATTTAAAATCTGTCAACATCTGCAATGAAATGACTCTATCGAAAATTTGGTAGTAAAAACAAATTGAGCAATCTGAACTGAATGGAAATATTTACTGGTACGAAATCGATTCGTAAAATTTCAATAAATGATTTATTAATCCACTTTAAAAATTCTATTATGGCAACAAAATTTATACAAAAACTCTTCGATATTAGATTTCAATACGAGTTTACCCCATTAAAATTTTGATTTAAGTAATCCAACAGTGTTCGTAACCGTGATTATAAAAAAGCGTATAAGTGAATAAATTTTTGATATTTAGAGTCCCTTGAATTTAAAATATGCATATAAAACTGTTTCGGAAATATTACTACAACAAAAAAATTGTCTTATAATTTTTAATACTTTTTTTCTGGCAATAAATGAAGAAAAAATTATACACATTCAAAACATTCTTCTTTGGAAAAAAAATGGTTCAATAATAATATTTTGCCTTTCTACAACTAAGACTTTTATAGAGAGCCTAAACTAGATTTTTTTTAAATATATAATTTATGAATTTATTTACATTTAAATATATCAATTAGAGAAATTTTAACCGAAAACACCGGTTATTATTTAAAATGATAGTACCTTTAAAAATAATCTGAATTTTTCAATTGCTTTCGTAAGAAAGTTTAGCAGATATATTAGGCTGGGGAAAAAGAAATCCATTATTTTTACGTGAACTTCAAAGCTTTATTTAACATGTTTCGGATTACCAATTTTGGTCAAATATGCACCATTTTGTTCTATAATCTGTTGGCATTTTAAAGGTAGTTTCATAATGTCTCTCTCATATAAGTCTTGGTCCCTATTGGCGAAAGACTCTGGTAATCGGTTTTCACAATCTTCTGTTGATGTCAATTTCAAATCACTATGAAAGTTTTGAAATGCAAGAAAAACACTAAATTCGGATCTCTACTGTCAACAATTGGACCGTTTTAGATAGCAAATGACCAGAAACGGCAAGAATTGGCCAAAAATGAGAGGTGTTGTGTTCCATTAGGACAACACCAGGCCACACTTATCTATAGAAACTCCGGGAGATTGGTTAGGAAATTTTGATGCATCCACCATATAGTCCGAACCTGGCACCAAGTGATTACCATTATTTTCTTGCATTTCAAAACTTCCTTGGTGATAAGAAATTGACATCAAGAGAAGATTGTGAAAACCAATTACCAGAGTCTTTCGCCAATAGGGACCAAGACTTATATGAGAGAGGCATTATGAAACTACCTTCAAAATGGCAACAGATTATAGAACAAAATGGTGCATATTTGACCAAAATTGGTAATCCGAAACATGTTAAATAAAGTTTTGAAGTTCACGTAAAAATAATGGATTTCTTTTTCCCCAACCTAATAAAAAGAAAATCAGATATAAAGTGATCAATATAAAACTAAAAAAAATTCTAAAAATTTGCCTACATAATAAAAAAATTATTTCTTTTTTTTTCACAGCGTATTTCTAAACACATTAAAAAATAAACAAAGGTGAATTTAGATTTAAAAAACGTAATTCAGCTTCGTTGGGTAGAGCCAAGACAAGCACATAGACAACTTTATGAGGTGAGAATTTTCACACGAAAAAAACCAAACCGATTTATTTCGTTGACATTTACGAGGTCCTAAGCGAATGCGGGGTGTAAATTCTTTTTCACTCTGGTAAAAGAAAATGGCGATAGAATTCTTTGAAACAAATGCAGGGATGATTTCGAAACGAGGCCAATCGATAATTAAAGCGCCGGCATCTTTTTGAAACTCAATCTTTTCTGTTTCCTCATCATAATTTATAAGGTTCGTTAAAAATAGCAAGATAAAAAAAGGGAGTGGTTTTACCACTTTGGTATCGAATCTTTCAGAGCTTCTAATTTTTCCCTCCCCTTGTAATCATTTGATACCTTAATTCCCCACTTTTTAAAGAAGATTAAGGCAGGTAATACTATGCTTTGACGAGCAAAAAAGAAAAATAATCCATGTGTTAGCACTAAGTAAGATAGACACGAGGCTAGGTTTTAAATTAATGTAGGAAAAATAAGAAATTCTTTTTGTGAGAAAAAGTTAATTAAAAAGGCTCTTATTAACAGAATAGCCGTTTCCATGTTTCTCTGTAGACATAAACGTGAAAATCTGGATGATTTTTTATTTTTATTTTTAAGAGATTTTATTCCACAAACTGACGAATGTTCGAGAATAATTTCGCAAGGAAAGCATACTGACTGACGCTCAGTAAAATGTATATATCTGTTATTAAAGGAAACGAAATAATCTCAATGATTTTGGAGCAAGTGAGAGAGAGAGGAATCGAGATACATTCCTTAGTGTAAGCTTCGGACCAATTACTTTATTTAGTATTGTAGAGAGTTGGACGTTTAAGATGAAATTAAATCTGGTAAATTCGGTGTTGGGTTCAATAACATCTCCTTTAGTATAACAATTATTAATTAATAAGTCAGGTTACACAAATATACATATCATGAACAAAAATAATGGGCAAAGAACATGGACGATTTTTTATAGCGACCACATTTTCTCTTCGCCTGGCCTATACTGAAGATTGGTGGTCACTAGAGGACGCTTCTGCTGTTTGGGACAGTCAGTCACAGTTAATATAACAAGAGCAGTTACAGTATGATTTTATTTCATTCTCTATAGTTTCTACTTCAACCACATGTTCCGGTCCCGTAGTTACTTAACACTTTTAAAACTTGAGACGTGAATTCCCTCTTTTGTTTTTCATTTGTTGGTGACGGATGACTGAAATTCACATCATTTGCAGAGATGCAAACCATTAAGCAATATACTCACCAGTAATATTTTTAAAAAATTTTTTAAAAATGACTTTACAAGATTTTTACTAGTAAATAGAAGAGAGGGTATATATTACATAAAAAAGTTCCAATTTTTCTCGGCTATTTTATAATGATAAAAAAGCAAAATAGGTCAAATAAAAGAAATATTAAATTTAATGAGCACCGAAAATACTTTTTGTCACGAAAAAATTGCCATATTTATTTGCTATAAAATGATTTCGATGTCTTTTTGTATCTGTGCATTATGAACAAAAAATATAGCTTAAGATACGAATGACATAAATGATAAATGGTTTAAAACAGACAATCGAAGTCATTTATTACATCTGAACCAAAAAACAAGATACAGGAATCTTGTCTACCAATCTAAGTAAGTTTTCCTCGCATTGTTTCTATCGTGTTTTGGTGTATATGTCACTAGTCCTGATGTATGAGAAATTATTATTATTTGTGAAATCATACTTTAAGAATTCGAAAAGAACAAAGAGTGAAATTGAGCAACAGAAACAGAGCTTCAAAAATATATTTTTTCAAAATATTCAAAAATACATACATGCTAAAATAAAAGATAAAAAAATGATCAGCGATAAAATAAATCTTATTATAAAATAATGAAATTTTGAAGAGCAAATTTGAAAATCCTTAATTAACAGTTAAAACGTTGAAGCAAAAAATATAAAATATAAATTATATATTAGCAAAATTTTGCTACTTTCAATGACCAAAATTTCTGAAAATTTTCATTATATTATGCAATTGTTTTTACAATTTTTTTCTTCATTTTTATAAAACGTATAATATAGTTCCGTCTCTTAACACTATGTAAGATTCTTAACAAATAATGTTTTAAGCAAATTTTCATCTGAACAAAGAATACTAATATAAAATAAAATAAAAAGATATCCAACAAATTGAAAGGAGAAATTTGAATGCATTTCACAAATGAACAACATCAATTGGAAAACGAAAATTAATTAATTAATCGATATCTGTTGCATAAATTAAATAATGTTTTCCGTTTAATTCTACATTATGTGACATACAAAAATTCACATTTATTTCAAAATCTTTCATAATTAACTTACCAAATGTTTTTTTAAAAATTAATAATCTACGCAGTTTTTTTATTAAAAAATAAGATAAACGAATATAATTAACAATAATACACTCAATGAAACAAAATTAGCTGATATTTTTAATGAACTTTTTGTTTTGAAAATCTCTCTATCAATCATAAGGACAAAATTATCATTTACCAAAAATGAAAGATGGGAAAAGTAGAAAAAAATCTCCTAAAGAACTACATTTTTTCTTTTTTTCCCTGTAGTATTATAGTCTTGAAATTTCTTAAAAATTTCAACGAATTAAATTAAATTTTTTCATAACATCACACAAACATAGGATATTTATATAAAACATACAAAAAAATGGTAAACAGGAGTTCAGAGAAAGATATGAAAAATTCATACTAGAATATTAATTTATTTTTATTTTAGTAATAATTTATTTATGTTTAATGTTCACCATTCTTATGAACAGCAGGGAAAAAAACTTTTTTTCAAAGAAATATTCTTAAAAACAACGATCTAAATGAGATCCCTCGCTTCAATTTGTAGTAGTGCAGAAATTGCGTGTTTTGCAGTGAAGTAAACAGAAGAAGAATGAATTCAAATATTTTTTTGGAGCACACAGAAAGCAAAATGCTTTAGAATTATATATTTTTTATAATGAAAAACATTTTTTAGAATACAATTACTTGTTTGAAAATAAACATCAACATTTTTCAATTTATTTCTTGTTCAAAGAATTCGAAATAAGGTAAACAATTATTACTCAGACGATATAAAAAAAACTGTGTATTCCGCACTATTTATTCTAAGAGGTTTTATTTTTGTGTTCTGCAAGTTTTTTTTAATAAGCAATAATAATAATAATAATAATTGGATTTTTTAAAAATTTCATAAATAATAAGGTAAAGGTAAAATTTTAAGAATAAAAACTTGCTTTCTCCATATGCTTTTTAAGAGGAATAAGGAAAATATTTTCACACGCCTTTCTAACACTTTCCATTACAGAAAAGAATTGTCCTTGAGATTTTAGTCTGAACAATAAGTCGTTAAAGGAAAATTTCATTATCGATTAGGATAATAAATAGAATTTACAGTGACTGTTACGATAGCTCATCGGAAAAGTTGCATCATTTCATTTATTTTAATTTTCCTACAAAACTATTGGTAGGTCAAGGCTGTTTAGAGGCTTAGAGAAACCTTTTTGAAAAATGCATGCAAAATATTAGACGATTATGCGAAAACTTCACCTTTAAAAATATTTATGACTTTATACTTCATTGTTTTCGATAACAAACCGATTTATTTATAATTTCATTAAATTATTGTTTGATCTCTATGCAATTATTTTATTAATTTTATTTCGTTTACATCATAGGTTCTCAACGTGAGCGATAACTCCCCCTTGGGGGCGTTTGAGGCTTTCAGGGGGGCAGTAAAAGATCCATAGAAAGTTAGGGCGCTTTGAGATGGCACGGAGGGGCTTGGACAGATTAACCAAAAAAGACAAAAAAATAAATAAATAAAACACGCTGATTATGTACTAATTAAAGTAAACTTTAATACTGTTTACCTTATGTTGATTGTATGTATTTAAATCATTTCTAAATCGCATGTTCGAAAATTCACATACTTCGGTAGTTCGGAAAGTGGATGAAAAACCTAAAGATTACATTACATTCAGACCTACATTAAAGTGAATGATATAGTGATTTTAATTTCTGTAGTGCATGTGTTGTCTTTGTCTGTGAGCAGTAGGTAAAATGTTTCGTCCACTCATTTCATTACGTATATTATCCAAGAAACATAATTAAATATGTTAACCAATTGGTTACTAGGAATATTTTGATTGGCGTCAGTTGTACCATTTTTGGAGACTTTATCGCCTGCGACGGCGAAACGGATAAATATTAAAAGATTTTTATATGAATATTCCAATTCAAGTGACACTAAATATCAAAAAAAAAAAAAAAATTATACTATTTTTAAAATTGCAATTCCGAACATAGTTTACATTTTTTAAAAGCACATATTCCATTGAAAGTATAGCAATGTTAAAGATTATTACATCAAATCGGTTTTCGGTCAAATGCTTTTTTAAAAAAAAATTAAAAATCATACGATCACCACGAGTGAAAAAAAATTAGTTTTTATCACATCACGAGGAAAAAGAAGAGTCACACAGGAAATTGCAATTCAGACAACAATTAACGAACCACTCATCGAAGATGAAAACAAAACCTTTTGTGTTTTGCAATTCTACGTCTCTCATTCACTTCCTGGGTGCGCAGTTGCTTGCTATTCCGCATTTTTCCCAACCCTTCTGATCAAATATAGCAACACTTGACAGCCATGCTAAGCTAATTAAAGGAAACTAAAGTACGGGTAAGGTAAATAAAACCACGTGGTCTACAGCTACGACCGCGTGATTCAACACAAATCGGAGCGTTTGATAGCTGATTCATTTGTCATTGCCGGTATGGGGCGGAGGGAGAAAACTAGAAGAAAAAAATGTAGACGATAACTTTGCGGTAGGTTCTGAAAACATAATAAATCTTTGAAGGCAGAAAAAAATCGACGTAAGATAGATGGCAAGGATTGTTTTCCCATAAAACAATACACTTGTAACGAGAATCGAAACTGAAAAATTTATTTCATTTTAGAAAAGAAGCCTTTCAAGTGGAAACTAACTTAACAAAGGTGATTTTCAAATATTACATCAATCAAATAAGGGGAAAATAGCAGCAATGATCACTGAAGTTTAAATTCTATTGTCATGAAATCAATCCATTAAAAAGTTTGTAAACATTTTGTAAAAATTATAGTAAGATAAAAGAGTGCATGTTTTTATTCCGATGGATTACGGCAGAATTCTTAGAATGAGTTCCCATAAACACAACTAAACAAATGTTTATATAAAATAAGACTTAAAATTGAAAATGAAACAGCAGGTGAATTTTTTTCCCCTTCCAAGCATTTTGAACCCTCATAATATACACGAAAAGACGTTTGAACTCAGTGGCGTAACGGAGAACATTTGGGCCCCCTGCAAGGTCAGGTTTGGGGCCCCCAAGTTGGATTTGACAAAGGTAGTTGTTGGCAGTTAGGCTATGGGCCCCCTAGAACCCCCTTTTCCCCGCGATGTGGGAATTGCTGGGATGTACGTTACGCCGCTGTATGAACTGCAGTAATAAGTTCAATTATATTCACACACACAAAATTGAATTTTTTTTCGCAAACATATAACTCCACTCGGCACACAACATACCATGTGCAGCAAATAAATTGAAAATATAAGGTTCTTCATTATTTTGACGGATTCTTTACATTTATTCCTTAAATCGCTTCAGGACCAGGTGAATTTTTCTGTTAAGCTTAACTTAATTTAAAAATGATATAAAAACATTACTGTAATAAAATACGCCTAAATTTATAGTTTATAATAATTTTAAATTCCATAAGTATCCAATTCAAATCACACAGGTGTGATCACGGGCCTCAAAACGGGTAAAACGCAATGTCACACGATGCCGTGTTCCCTGAAGTGATTCTATATATGTGATCATGGCCCTGAACGGGTTAAAAAAGTCGATTCCGCAAACCAATGTTAATATTTTTGAAATATTGTGTCTTGTACAGTAGCCGGGGTAGGCGAGAGGCTATGGTCGGGAACTTATGACACCCATTGTCGAGTTACAACTTCCGAGTTTTGGTGACACCAACGGTTCGCCGCGTGGAACAGCTGATCTATGATAAATCTGTCGTAGCTTTAAGTCCGCACGGTGGTGTGAAAGTTTGGAGAGCTCAGCGTTTTCCTCACTTGACCGCAGTTCAAAATTATGTTAATGACTCTGGCGTTGCCTTTAGAATATAATGTTAACAAAAACCAAATTAAAGTAAAGCAAAATCACAAAAATAAATTTGATTGCATAAAACAAATTCAATACGAGTATACATTTAAAAAAAGACACGATTTCTATCATGAAAGAAATGGGTATCCTATATTCTAACGTCAAAACCCATTATAAATTGTGATATATTTAATTCAATTACTATCGCACAGCTTAACAAAGCAGAAAACATAAACTATTAACTATAATAATTCTTATTACACTCAATAAAATAAGGTTTCGAAATGTCCTACGTATTTATTTGTATGCCCTACAAACTCATCAAAACTGTAGGAAAACATATAATCTGTGAAGTTAAAAATCTTTCGAAAAGAACAAACAATTCACATTTTTTAAAAAGATTGAATTAAATAATTCCCTAGAAGCAAATACATCTTCAAAATAAGAATTGGAATCCCTTTAGCTTTTTTTAAAGGTCATTCTAAACAAACAAAAATCACGTTTGATGAATAATCATGATAACTAACTCAGGCCATAGTTGTTTCCATCGAGTTGTATCAAGTCCTGATGCAACTGAAACCCTGCAGAGATGCGGGGCTGATTTATATTAAATTTGTCGACACTGTATGTCCTGAGATTGATGTCGGAGTTCACGTTGACGCGATGCGGAAGTTTGAAGAGTGGAGTGCCACTTCAAATGTCACTTGACCGCAGCTCAAAGTCCATCGCTAACTTCCCTCGTGTTGTTTCAAAGTGTGACGTTAGCGATCATTCAATCCAAACACATATAAATGCCATTTTATGCCAAGATTTCCAACAGTACAGATAAAAGTGAAATGTCATTATCTCGAGTTACGTGTGTGAAAGTTTCGAACACGAAATGCAGTTACAAATAACGCAATCTTTAAAGACTTCAACGAATCCAACAGAGAAAAGGATCACACACAAAGTGTGTGTTCTAGGAAAAGCACCTGCAAATTTGTATCCATTCTGTGGTGGATAATAAATGCGTTGTCACTGGCGAACATCGGCAGAAAGCGGAAAATCGGTCGATGGACAATGGAATTGCCGTAAAAAACGTTACAGGACAACACGTGAGATGGCATTAAATATACCGAAGGAACAACAGTAAAAAAAAAAATGTTGCCGGGGTGTTGTCATTAAATACTGCCCACGCGGAATCCTCCATGCCTTGAGGACACATAGGTCCACTGGTGATTTTTTTCTATTCTTTTTTTTAAGTCATTGACTTTTAGTGTGTGTTCAGTTTCCCCGTCTCCCCCTCACCTAGGAATGAGCGAGGTAGCACACAACAACGAATTCTTCGTGCTTTAAAAGTTCTTGACACGGCGCAAGGTCACATTTTACAAGTGCACGTGGAATTTGAAACACTAGATGGTGTTTTTTATTGTTTAATTATTTTGTGCTCTTCATTTTCAGGTTTTTATCTTCTTTTCAAAATCATTTTTTTTTTCTAGATAAAAAAAAAAAAATACAGCGAATAAACAATCAAAATGGTTGGAGACAGGGAGAAAATAAAATAAAAGTTTCCAAGATAATAAGTTCATAAAGTATCTTCTAGAATGGGAAGAGAGAATTAATATAATGATTCATATTTTATTGAGAATATTGATTTAAAACGAAACTTTTAACGTAGAAAAATCACACGAGTATATGGATAATTAACTTACAGATATTTAAAACAAATCATTTTCATTTAAAACCTTTTGATTTCTTATTCTGCTGCTTTGCATTTCTTAATTTCCATAAAAAAGTGGGATGTCGCGGTACCTTCTCCTCATGCTGGTTGAGGTAAAAATCCTGCTCATTAGTTTGATTTCTGGGGGATCCGAACGAAGCACGAATATGGAGAAGCCATTGAATCAATGGCGCACACAAGGGGGGTGTCCTGGGGATCCAGACCCCCCCCCAAAGCCCTTGAGTTTTTTTTCTATTGATGATAATCCTATGTATATATAACGTAAAATTTAATGAAGTACTTGTAATTAACAATTTATTTTATTACTTAATGCTAATTATTAATTCAATAATTTATTTCTTATTGTTTTTTGTTAACAAAATGGACAAAATCAGAAGAATCTATTGGTGTTGTCTTGAGGTATGATACGAGTTGGGGGACTTTCAACCATGGACTCCCCCCTTGAAAAATTTTTGTGTGCGCTACTGCATTGAATTAAAACTCGAAATGAAGACAATCAAAACGCGGGTACAATTTACTTTTATTAAATTCCAGTAAAACAAGCTGAAAGATAAGAATCAATTTGTAGTTATCTGAATAAGATGCAAGCTCTCGGACTTGGAAATTCAACAACAACCATAATCCCCGGTGTCGTTCAAGTACCTGCGCAAACAAGGTGCTGGCAAGTATTAAAGTGGCAATATCGTCTACGAACATCTACTATTATCTATAATCATCATTATTTGATGTATATCACATTGACAGGGATGCCTTAAGACTCTTTGAGACCCTGGTCCCCTATGCAAAAGTAGGCCCTACCTAAGATCGTTAAAAGTAGATAGTAGCATGCATTGCCAAATACTCGTCCAAATGGTAATTTAAAACAAACAAATGTGCACGACTCATTATCTCAAAAACCTTAGCACAAACCAGCTTTACCGAAGGCTGCATTTCGATTGAATGAGTTGAATGAATGCTTATGGTAGTAGGCCTGGGCCTTGACATAGACGACGGTCATCACATAATAATACAGTCTTACCACTTTTGCCAGTTGACATGCAGTTTGAAATTCGCTGTTTTTCGGAAAATATGTACGGAAATAATATTTGACCATTAAAAGTACCTGGATCATAATCTTATTAGGGCAAAGTCGAGAACGAAACGAGGCCCACACCTAGGATGAGGCCCTGGGCCCAATTGGCCCATGCTTTAAGATGTCCCTGCACATTGACTATTTATAGACAATTCTGCAATGACGTCTACATGCTTGAAGGCGTTTTTCTAGTTTAAAGTGCCAATTCGGTTGGATAGAAGGAAGAATAGATGATAGACCTCATGGAGAACCCATTGTTACAGAGACAGGGAACATATTAACCATTAAGATATATTGGTACTTTTCCGTTTCGCCTGCGCAAGCGATAAAGTCGCCAAAAATGATGCCAAACGGAATATTCTTGCTCGTAACCTTTTAACACCACAATTTCAGAACAAGTCACGGTCTTTTCTTATCAGTAACATCTTTTTCATGATTCATCAAAAA
The DNA here is from genome assembly GCA_019973975.1 of Trichonephila clavata. Classification (NCBI taxonomy): domain Eukaryota; kingdom Metazoa; phylum Arthropoda; class Arachnida; order Araneae; family Nephilidae; genus Trichonephila; species Trichonephila clavata. Next base: position 91,983 of record BMAO01014988.1, read on the forward strand.
TGAATTAAAAAAACAATGCGAATTAATACTTATTTATATTTGTGTGTGTGTGTTGTCGCCAATAACACCAAATTGACGAAATTTGCACCGGCAAAACGGAGAAAAGTACCGATATATTATACAAAAATATAAGCATAATTCACATAAGAAAATCAGAGGATAATCATTATTAATTTCACATTAAGCAACACACATTTAATTTATTTTTCATACATAATGCATTTAAGAATTTTTTTCATAACTGTAATTTATATGATAGAATTTTGAACGATAACTATTAACCTTGACCAATACACGATTATCAAATTCATCCAGGAAACAATATCAGTAAAAAATAATCTATCACGCTTCTATCTCTCTTGGTTGTTATATGCAACATGAATAATAGCAATGCGTCAGTTTTCACAGCAATGTACAAATTGACAGCCTCAAGCTGCGTTTTCCTCATTATTTTTCCCGCACAGGGAAAGAGGTGACAATTATAAAGGAAAACAAATGTAAAGAAAAACATACTCTCCTGCGTAAAGAGTTTAAAAAATCTGCTGAGTAATAACCTGAGCAGAATATTTATTTGTACATTACACACATTTCAAAAAAAAGTACACACACAAAAGAAAGAAAGAAAAAGCATTAGGAAAATGGTCGCATATAAGAATGAAGCGTGGTTTCCAATTCCAAAAATGCTAAGCAATCAATTCGCATTATCGGGAAAGAAAACTAATTTTTAAATTTATTTATCCTATTTCGGTTTCATCTATAAGTTCACTTGATTGTATTCCAATGTCGCAAATGAGGAACAACATGAGGATTATTGGCGATGAACTTTGCAATCTTGAACCTCGGTTAACTCTCTTTCTCATCTCTTTCGACCTCGAGCTGGCAACTCAATCTCCAAAGTTCCACATCATTCCAATATTATCACTAATAAACGTCGGTAGATGCATCAGCCCTTCCACTAGCTGGTCATCCGTGGCATACCGATTCGCACCCACTATTATTCACAAGAAACAATGTCGATCATGAGTTCGAGACCATGTCATTTAAGCTACCGAGGCCACTCGCTTGGTATTCAAACAATGAAATGTTTAATGGCTTCTTTCATTGTGTGACGGTTAAGTGAGAATTTATCAACGTCGCACTATAAAGCAACATGAGGGCTATTGGCGACGGACCTTGTAATTTTAAATAATGGTCAAGGGACGAAGTCGACACCTGAGCTAGCATTCCACTGCCCTTACTACTACAGCATGTCAACGGGAGGTCTTGCAGCTACCACATATTTAGTGTCTTCAGTGGTGATTTGAGCTGTGGTTCGTGACAGTAACAACTGCAGTCACTCACTGTATGATGAGGACTACGGGACTCAGTTACAAGACGTTGAAGCACGATGATCTAATAAAATAGTTAATGCTTTAAAACCCATTAAATACTTTTATTTTTCTATTATCACATAACATTTACATAATTGAACGTTTTATAGCGCCAGGGACGTCTTAAGACTCATTGAGGCCCCGGGCCCAGAGAAATTGAGGTCCTGGGCCCCTATGCAAAAGCAGGCTATACCTGAGATCAGTAGACAGTAGAAGTAGACAGTATGGAACATACATTGTCAAATATTTGTTCAAACAGTAATTAAGAAACAAATAAATGTGCACGAATGACAATATCAAAAACCTGGCACAAACCGGCTCGACCGATGGCCGCATTTTTCACTAATTCAGTTGAATGATTGGTTATGGTATTAGGCCTAGGCCTAGAAATGGATAACGGTCATCACAAAATAATACAGTCTTACCACTTTTGCCAGTTGACATGCAGTTTGAAATTCCCTGTTTTTCGGAGAATATGTACCATTAACATATTTGACCATTAAAATTATCCGAATTTCAGCATTAAAATTATCTTATTAAGACAGAGTCTAGAACAAAACGAAGCCTCCACCGAAGGAGAGGCCCTGGGCCCGGGCCCAGTTGGCTCATGCTTTAAGACGTCCCTGTATAGCGAATCATTTCATGACAAAACACGATGCCCAATAACAAAACTCTACGGAAACTCGGGTGGACCGAAATCGGCAAACTGATACATTTAGACTCACGGAAACAGTAAATGTGATAATTTCTATTCAACCAAACGAAAAATTCTTTGTTTGAAATTAAAATATATATTAAAAAAGCATTTACAAGCATGGTTTTATGTTACTTTTAACTGCTTATTTCAAATGTTCTAAAAAAGAATTCAGTTCAGGATTTATTTTAAGTTCTAATCCTACGAGAACTTTTAAAATTTTCTCTTGAGTGTTGGTTGAAATTACCAGGAATATAGTTTTTCTACATTACTCGAACTCAAATTTCCGAGTTGGTATATCAACATTTAAAAGATTTTCGAGCCATGAGCAATGGGATGTGCAATACTAATGTAAATACATATTTTAATTATTTAATTTTCTTGCAATCAATAAAAGATAAACAGAAAAATTATACTGTTCTAAAGAATTTTACGAAATTTCTTTTTTATCCTCAGAAATAAAAAGAAAGCATTCTAGGTAAAAATGTTAAATTGAAGAGAACGTGCATCAATAAAATTACTTCTAAATAGAATAACAAAGTTATCACAAAAAGCTATAAAAAATTCTTTCTAAATGTTTTATAAATAAATGTTTAGGCAAAAATGTTTCCACTTCCTTATTTAAAAAACGATTAATTCTGCCACGACTGTAAATACAAGGAAATAAATGCTCAATTTTTTTTGTTCACATCATGCAAAAAAATGGTCAAACTAAACAGTGGAAGAGAGAGAGAGAGGAAAAAGAAAGAAAGAAAATCATCCACTAAAAGCACAGTTAATACAAGGTTTTCTCAGCAAAAAGGGATAATTTAACCCCCAGTTCTCGACACACCCCTAAACAACCGAAAAAGTCATACAGGTCGCTTTCTAAAATCCGAGTTGAGTAGTTTTTGTTCTCCACCTTCTTTTCAATTTGCGTTCCACCAAATAAACGGTTTCAAATCATGTGCAATTTTCAACAAAAGAGAGACGAGCATTTTAAAGGGGTGTTTTTATTTTGTGTGCATGCATGTAGACTTCTTTTTTCTAACCTCCTCTAAATTGCATTGGTTCTTTAAAAAATAAGTGCAATACTTACAACAAATGACAGAAATTCGCGGGTGTTTCTGGAATAGAATAAATACACAAAGAACTTTTGCACATCACAGAAAAATTTGAGAGTATTAGGTTCCGAGTTTCCAAGCGGAGCGAGTTTTTGACGCACTCGTGCTAATCCATCATTCACAACTCAACGGGAGATTACAAAGATCTTGACAGTCTTTTTTTTATTTATCATTCTCTAGTTTTTTTATTGTTTGAGTAAAACAGAACGAACTAGGATGTGTTTTTTGTACGTTTTCTCCCCAAAAGTGAGGTCAATAAATTCGTATTTTCTCAACTTCTAAAGGGAAAAAAAGTTAAGTATACTGGATTTGCCTATTAGTTATGTAAGTCTAGATAGCCTTTATGTTAGATATCTGCGTCTTCACCATATTATCATATCCGTTTGTTTATTTTCAGCAAAGCGGAACGATTCAACCAATGCCAGGGTGAAAGTGTTCTGGAGCTCATATCAGGACAATACTCTTTTCTTCGTTGCTTGAATTTTTTACAACGAAGACAAGACACTATTCTTTTTTCTTCCTAGTCCTCAGAGTGTTTTTACTTTAGTATTTCCAACGGAAAAAGAGCCTTGACATTGGATAAAATTCGAATTTGATACTACTAGGTTGATAACATCTGGTTTTCATTAAGACAACAATCAACTTCAATCTGCCTTGAAAATATGAAGGGGAAAATTAATTATTTTTTAAATTCATTTCAACTTAAAGCAAGGGTGGGCAACTGATTTGGATCGAGGACCGCATTATGGAAGCGGTGGATACTGGGGGGTGGTACCTTTTAAAATTATTCCATTCATAAGTTAATTTTGCATTTCTAAAAAGGTATAAATTGTCCTATAAAAATCAATAAATATAAATTTAATAAAATAGTGACAGTTTTATTCAATTTATTTACTGTGCTAATTTCATATCATCAAGCAAATATCATCAAGTACGATTTAAGCAAAAAATTTTAATTTAAGGGTTTCAAAAATTTTTTGTTTGCCTCCTATGTGTGTATACTATGCAAAACAGATCTTGTGCTCAAAATTTTATAAAAAGCTAGCAATTTAATTTTTTAAGGAAAAAATTCAATTTTATGAAGTGATTTTTAAAAGGCTATACCTCCTACAAAAATTTACATACACGCATGAAATTTGATTTACAAGTACATCAAACTATGAATAACAAAAGTTGGTATGGGTTTTGCGATACCATGATTGGTATTCGCACAATACTTCTTTTTATGAATGCTTATTGAAAATTCCTTAAAAAATGAACAAATTCTGAGTTCAATTATTTTTTAAAAAATAAGTATTGCTTTGATTCAAAAATGCATAGCAACTTTTATTACATGTATTATTAGCAATAGGTAAAAAAAAATTCAAAGCATTAGGCACATTAGGAAAAAAGCCTTAGCATTTTAAATGAAGACAAACTAGTTATTTTAAATTTCTGAGATAAGTAAGTTTAAAGTTTTGATTTGCCATAAGGATGTGAATAAAAACGAACGCAAAAGCTATCATAATTCTGTGTTTTTTAAATTCAGAGCTTTAAAATTTTTTCAGGTTATAGAAAAGTATATAAATAATAATTTAAGCTAAAAAAATAAAATTTGATTTTTTTGACCGATTTTTGTCAATTGAATCGTATTGTGTCCCCTTAATTTTAGAATCAGTTTAATGAGACAAATGTACTCTATCACAGGTAGGATACCCCTATCGATGATACCCCAAATGTACCCCCCCCCCCGATTTAATCCCTCTTCGGGCACTGGGCGCAGAAGATCTACCGGCCCCCTAGGCACTGGCGGATCGGAATTTATAACCATAAAATCTGGTTCAGTCCAGCTCATGCGAGCTCTTCCGAGCCCCAAGCGCTCAATGGATAAACCGGCACTGCCATCACACTTTTCTACAATTTTTATGAAATCAGATTATTCATTAAAATTCTCATCACAACCTGCAAGTTAATGTCAGTCAACTTAAATATATATTTACTGTTGTTGACCTTTATGCTAGAAAATGTTTGCTCTCTTCACAAATATATGTTGACTCAAATATAGAGATAATTTTCTGTTTATTTGGTTTTTTTCTGACTGTGTTGGCGGGTCGCATGTGACCCGCGCGTCTCTATTTGCCCATCCCTGACTTAAAGTAAAAATAAATAAATAAATAAAAAATATTTAATACATTTGACAAATAAAAAAAGACACTAATTATTATGATTTAAAATATTACAAACCATTCTCTTATCCATCATATTTAGGATCTAATTTTTTTTTATTTACAAGCAAGACGAAATTATTTTTTAGAAAATTTTCTACCATTTTCATTAAACAAATTTTATTGTAATTTACCTCAAAAAATAAATTTGTTATCAAAACAAAAGGCCACTATTTAGATTCTGCTATAATCCTATTTTATACTTACATCAAAATATTTAACTTTGTTAGAACATGCATTCATATTTTCGTTAAATCGTGCATGTTTTAGATAATACCTTTATTATAAAGAATCCACGTAACTTATCAGTATTTAATGAATTTACAATGAAATTTAAACTTAAGAAATAAAGCATTGCAGGGTGACGGAAAATTGTTCATATCGATGCTCTTTTGTTGTTGAAACAATATAATACATTCTGAACGCAAAAATGTTGGGAAAAAAACAATATCTTATTCAAAAGTTTTTTATCCCCATACTCTTGACAAATTTATCAAACTGAATGTATCTAATAACCTATTACACGGAAACAAAGACGGAACTATTGTTCCTTTAACTTAAAACCGTATAATTTTCCAGCACGCATCGCTGGCTTGATGGAGTTTTATGGCTATAAGAGCATTTCTGTACGCATTGGGACATCTTTACTGTGTCTTTTTTTAAAATTCTGTTTGTTCTTTTAAAGAAACAACAGTACACCTTTGGAGTCTTTCTTTTGTCTTCAAATGCTTCTATTTAATTTTTTTGAGATTTAACAATTAAAAAATATTCCTATTACCCAAAAATAGTTGTTAAATCACATTCCTCTCCCCCTATCAGAGAAATTTCGGCCAAAATAAGCAAAAATTTGGGTCTATTCACAAAAAATGATATATTTATAAATAATTCCCAAAATTTATGTGAATATATCAACGTAATTCCACAGGGAGAAAATAATAAGTTTAAATTTTGATTTAATGATCTTCATAAATAGCATAAATTAAAGCACAAATCAGAATTATTTTTATTTCTGTTCTTTCCTCCTCAACAGTAACCTAGTGGCCGACGCGTCATGAGTTTGAGCCCAGTGCCGCTGAAGACTCACCGTGTAGAGAGGCTGATGTATGTTAAATTTGTCGTGTCTCAAACTCATCCCGTGGGCGTGGTGTGGAAGTCATTAGAGGAACCTTCCAGCTCAGGTGTCGTCCTCCTCATTCAAGATAACGAGATCCGTCGCAAATATTCCTAGTGTTGCTTCATATTGCGAAATGAATAAATCAGAACAAATTTATCAGCTGTGTTATTATAACATCGTACAAACAGGCCGGTTGGGTGGTTTGTCGCTGGCCTTCTGCACCCAAGGTTGCGGGTTCGACCTCGGCCAAGTCGGTGGATTTTCATGATACAGAAAATCGACAGCGTCCATGTCGTATGATTATGCGGCATGCAAAAAATCCCTTTGGCTAAGATGTTTTCGGCAAAATTAATTCCTTAGTTCAATTTCGCATCGTCAGAGCTTAAGTGCCTCCCTCTGGGGAGGAAAGTGGGCGTCAAAAGTACTTGAGGTAAATGATATCGCCTATCTGTTGCCGCACTAAAAAGTGATACCAGCTCCTGCGGAATGTATTAGTTCTGCAAAGGTAAAAAAAACACCAATCCGCAGCCCCATTAGAAAAAAAATATATATATCGTACAAACATGACTAAAATGAATAGGAAAACTATCAGTGGTTTAAGAAATATATTTTTGATGATATTTGTGAATTTCTACAATGACGTTTTCAACTAAAAATATTTTCAATCTTTAAACAACCTGGTGTTTTCTTTATTATTAACTCTGCAATCAGTACTTTTCAAGGAAAATGTCGAATGATACAGATTTCCCTTCATTAAAAGATATCACTTCATAATTTTAAAGATCACTTTAGATTTAAAAAAACACGTTAAAAGCGAAAAAAATTGAAAAACATTTTAAATAACGTGTCACAAATTGTTCCAGTCCATATACTTCACCAGTTCATTAACTGAAAAGTAAATACATTCCTGATTCCAAAACACGATATGACCTGGAAAAACATTTTTACAACAAAAACAAACCAAAATACTCATAAACATTACACCATTAGTTTCATATATCTCCTCGGAGTCTACGAAGTGTTGGGAGAATATCTCCACCGTCCACATTGAAGCAGCACTTTAATCTTAGCCACCCTTTATTTTTAGGGTGTGACAAATCCTCTAAGTGAATACACGTTTGGTGTGAAAAAGTGAGTTGCAGATAGTGCCCACACAATTTCCGCTTATAACCTCGAAACACTTGTGCTCCCTAGACGCAAAATTCTAACTCTCGAACCCACGCGCAGTTGATGACTTACAGATTGCCCAGAGAATTTTTTTGACCCTCTTTTTTGCACTCAGCTCTCCTTTTAAATTTCAAGCGATGGCAACACCATAAATCAAAAGCTTTATGACGGAGATACAAATAACTAAACCAGATTAAAGCACTAAATGAGAACGTTTTACAACCTTCAGATGGATAATTTTTAGTTGTAATGAATTTGAAACTTCATAGTGATATATAGAAAAAAATAAATGTTTTTTAAAACTCATTATTGTGCAGGGAGATATCAGACTTGTTACTTTTGTAGACAGATAGCAGGCTTATCTCAGTAAAATTGTGAAAGGCTGAGCTTTGAAAAGAAGAACTAATTATGAGATAGTTCCACACGCACACTGTTTGCTAAGATAAGTACGGGCTTTATTTTTTTGTGTAGAAAGCATTCAAACACAAGGTTCATTTAGAAGAAAAACATATGAAAAGTAAGCAGTAAGAAAATGTATTAAATTATACTGTCGCGGAGATGTTAAGCATCGTGTTAAATGTTTTCTTCTTTTGTAGCTATTTTATAAGATAAACAATTTCTAAGCTTTGCCCTAAATTGTGCAGAATAAAAAAAAAGGGGGGGGGGGGGGGAGAAGAATCTCTAAGAAAATTAAGTCGGCCAATTTTTTTTTCAAACATAGTTATTATTTTTAAAAAATCAAACAAAGTTGGCACACTTAAGGCATCCGACTACTCTTAAATTGTGAATTTTGGCGAAAATTGACGATATTTTTTTATGATTGTATTTTGTATACCATCTTATTAGCTTCATAAAAATACCAAGTTTAATATTTTCCGTTCACTAGAACAAAAACTACAAGTGCTTTAGTAAAAGCAGATGCCTTTACTTTAAGCAAGATATGTCATACTTTAAAACGCGTTTTACTCGAAAGGTGTTTTTTTGAAAATGCTCAAACGCAGACAGCGATTCCTCAAAAAGTTTTGAAAATAATTAACTGAAATTTTTTGTGTATGTTCTGTATAATCGAAGAAGTGTTTTAACCTTCAAATTTATCGATCACTGTTTTATTACAAAATGTACAGTCCCTTATGTTATGCAATAGAATCACTGTTTTTTAAGCAATTTCATATAATAACTAAGATAAAGTGTTCTAGTTTTTGTAAAAATAAAAATATCTTTAATCCTGAAGGTCATTTCAAAGATGAATAACATAGCAACACATCAGAGTTAAAAAATTGAAAATTTGTTCATAAACTTTTGGTACAAAATGGGCCCCGTTTATGTTATTTTTTGTAATTTTTGACCCATTTTAGTAACAATAATTTCTTTTTCTCTTCTTAATTGTAGCATATTTTTCTTAAAATGAACTAAATAAATCTAAAAACCACAAAAAAATCCCCATATCTCCATTTTTTTTGAGAAAAAATTGTCTCAAGTAGTCGGATATCTTAATAGTAGGAATTAAAAAAATGGAATTTTCCGCAATATTAATTTTTTGTTTTAACATGAAAAGGTGTAGCTCACATTAAGCACTACGGTATCAGAAAAAAAAAAACATATTTTATACCAGAAAAAATGGGTCAATTCAGATAAAAATGAGTAGTAGGATAAAATATGCTGCTCTCTATAGGATAGCAAAGCAAATATAATACTAATGTTCAAATATTTTTTATCTGAAAAAATATTCCAAATCTGGGTCCTATTCTTTAACGTTAAGAGAAGACATCCTTAAAGCGAGGGTAGGATTTTAAAGAATTTTATGTGATTCTTACAGTTTTAAAACGTAGATAAAGCTGTGAAATCGCTGTACCTAGGGACCCCATAAAAGACAAAAATGTGTTCATGAATCCCTAAATAGTTTTCAGCATCACATCAGAGACTTATAGCGAAAGTATAAAATTAGTAAAGGGAATTTTTTATTCTTTGATGTTTCCTTATCGTAAAAAAAGCGATGAAATGAATAAAAATTTCGCCAGTTCCCTCAAGAGGTAAGAGTCTATAGATTTCCTGAATTATATATGCCACGATTTGTGTTTTTGGTGCGCCTCAAACAATAGAAAATATCTTTTTATGTCGCTCAAAATGGAAATAACAGACACGATGTTATGTGATCTTTCGCACAGCTCCTGACATTTTATTGTTCGTTGCAGGGATTTCTTTTTTCAGGACGTGCGAAGAGAAAGAGCGTAAAACACAAAAATAACACGTTCTACGTATCCCTTAAAAATAAAATATCCCTCTAAAAGTTTTATGTCGAATTTCCAGCAATATAAAAAGGCAGGGTAAAAATAAAGAATGTTATGCTTGAAAAAACGAAATAAAGTATCTACAGCAGGGGTGGCAGACTTTTCCAGGGTACGGGCTACTTCTAATGTTTTTAAGGTACTGCGGTCCACCCAATGACGGCCATTCTGTTTTTAAATTGTATGTTTTCTTTTTTAACACTTGTTTTCGACATTGTATCCCTCTATTAAAATATGACAATAGTATTTTTACTACAAAAACTCAAGTAAGTCAAAATTATCAAGTTGAATGCTTGAACATGAGCGAGTGCTATACCATGGAGTGTGGGAGTATTCAATGCAGCGAGCAGAGAACTCACGTGAACCGATGTATGTACTTACAATTGTTTGGTGCCGAGTCCGCGGGACATGGCATCAACACAAGAACCCAATTCCATAAAAGTGCGGGAAGAGCTGATCATCAACATTTATTCTCCCCTTCAGTCGGCGAGTTGGGAATTTTTCCCCTACAATAGCAGTGAACGTGTTAAGGGTCATCGTTTGCTGACAATGAAGGTACATGCGACGTCTACACATTTATCGAATCATTTGCTTAAGTAAACACGGTCGTATCGATTGTGAAAAGACGATTCTAAAATCGAGCTGGCATCAGTGTTCCATAAATAGGTTTCCTTTAGTAAGCATGTCTTGATCTTAGTTTAGGCGGTCACCCCAAAATGTCTTGACGGTCCACCTGTCGATCGCGATCGACTTAATGCCCATCTCGGATCAACAGGTTTTCACTGAAAAGTCAGCCACGATACAATTGCTTTAATTTCGGTTAAATATAGTTAACTACAGTTGCGCACACAAAGGGGTGTCCAGGAAGTGCAGATCCCATCGTCCTTGATTTTTTTCCCGATTGAGTATAATCCTAATAATGGTAATTCTGGCAATTCAATAAAGTATTTGTTTTTAATAATTTATTTTATTAATTAAAGCTAATTATTTATTCAATAGTTTATTTTTTACTGTTTTTTGTTCCCGACAATCGATAAAATCAAAATAGTACGTTGGGCGGTGAAATGGAGGTATAAAAGAATGGTGGGCATTCGACTTTGACCATCTGTGTACGCCACTGGTTAATTACAGTTTTCAATACCATATCGATTATCCGGATTTCTGTGAAATAAAATCAAAAATAGATGCAACAAATGGGCTAAATTCATGTGACGTCATAGTCACGTGATGAATACAATCACGTGTTTTCAACCAATCAGTTCCCAACTTTTTGTGACGTCATAGTCTTCTTACTATGATCACGTGTTTCCAACCAATCAAATCAAAAATTCATGTGACTTCAGAGACACATAATAAATGCAATCCCGTGTTTCCATCCAATCAATCCATGTGTTTCGCTGATGCCAATTTTTACTTTTTACCGGAACTTTCTTTTAAAAAGTACACATTTGCCAACAATAATAACGCACATAGGTAAACAAAATATACTTGATTTAAAAATACACGCAGAAGAAAAATAATTTTTTTTTTAAATTTTGAAAATAATTTTAGAACGATCTTAGCATTTGAGAACATATTTACCCAAATATCAAATTTGAAATTTTATCTAAATTTCACAAGTACAAGTCTAATGATAGTTTTGAATTCAATGGAGAACACGTGACTGCATTTATCATGTGACCCCGTCATGATTTTAACCCATTCAGTACTGGTATACTCTAACAGTCTAATAAAACATAATCAAGGGCAAGTTGCTCAAAACATCTAATAGCTTCAGTTTTAGATAATGTTAATAATTAAATAGCTAAGAGCATATAAACCTTTCAAAGAATCGTACAAATAACTCCTTACATCCATAAAAGCATTTATTTTCCCAGAATGGGATGAGTGATTCAGTTATCAGACAAGTTAGTTAATAACTACGAAGTCAACCGGATGTTAACTTTTTAATTAAAGTTTTAGTACAGCTAGATTTATCAATTCTTAAAATCAAGTTATAATAAATACAGACGTAGGTGTTATAGAATTTCCAAGAATAACATCCGAGTGTAAAACTGACCTTGTACAACACTACGATAAACAACTAAAGCATTAATAAATTATATGATGTAGTTCTAACTAGTTATAACAACAGACAATAAAATTTTCCTCTAAGGGGTAATTCACATAAAACATTTCGTGATGGCTATGACTAAGTGCGGTACATAGTCTTTCCATTAAAATAAATAGTCTCCAGACAAACAAAACATCAAATAGGATGTCAAACAACTGAATAATATCACTCATAATCGTTTCAAAACGCATGGTTAAAGTTATCCATGTCGCATTAATTAAGTATTAAATTTTATAAATGTTTTAAATTATCGCTTCCATAATGAATAATATTTTAAACCTGAATTACTTCCTTCATTTCAGTGGCGTAACGGAGAATATTAAAGCTCCACTGCAAAGTCAGGTTCTAGGCCCCAAGCCGGAAACAAAGGAATGCAAAATCATAACCTCTATGCTCCCTAGAATCCAAGTCCCGCAGCGATGCGGGGGTGTACGTTACGCCACTGAGTGTGTGCTTCACTTTAAAATTCAATTATAATTTATTTTCCTTTCCTCAGTACGTATTATAGCAAATCTGAAATATTTGAAAGAGTTGGATGGGCATTAATTCGATTCCAGTTACAGTCTAAATCTTTTTACAGTTCCAGCTACATCACTGTTTAGTTGAACAGTTATCAGAATCCTCACACTCATTTCTACATCATCTGACCAAGAACCAAAGCTCTCAGAAAGTTTAATAGATGAAATGGAACGAAACAGATTATGTAATAATGAATCACAGTTACAAATGATGCCTTTGTGAAGCCTCATTAGATTTAATAAACATCATGTATATGTAATGTTTCCAATTTTGTTGAAATAGATGTTTAGTCGTGACAAGAGTAAAATCCGGGTAAAAATCAAGTTATTTTTTATTTAACAAAGCAATTTTAAAATCTTTGCTCAAGTGCCAAGCAACACAAAAGGGATAATTATCCCTTCCTACATTCAAAATAAGGAAAAACAAGGGGAAATATAATGAGAATACAGTACCAATTTATCCATAGGGCAATTCGGGCGCCCACCGAATAAGCTGCACTAGCGCTCAGAGCCCCGGATAAACTGGACTTAATCAGATTTTCTGGTTATAAATTTCGATCCACCAGTGCCAAGCGGGCCTGTATATCTTCTGCGCCCAGGGCCCGAAATGAGCTTAAATAGGCACTGTGAGAATGGTATAATCCCTTGTTAATGTGAAGGGAAATCGTTAATTATTAAACTACGTAGGAAATACTAGGACGAGGAAGGAAAGTTCATGGATTAGTTATTTTAGCTATTTTCTCTTTGTATAGGAAATGCATAAAAACAGAGTGTTTAATCTTTTTTAGCGTGGGAAATAAAATAAGACTGGCATTTCGAAGAAACACGGGAAATATACATGATTACGAGTTTAATTTAAAAAGGCACCAATTTTTGTAAAGTATATTGATAGCAGTTAATTATTACATCATTTCACAAATACAAAGTATTTGAAAGCATATATAACTGAAATCATTTAGACATCACACAAACAAGAATATCCACCATTTGTATTAAAATTTTACGTCATAATGTTATAAGATTTATTGATATTGTCACAAACTGATACGCTCTGAGTGGCCGAACGGTTAGAGCACTGCTCTACCATGCAGGCGGCTCGGGTGCAAGCCTCCCATATACTTGTTTGTTAAATTTAATCATGACTTTCGTTATTTATTATTATGGGCATTTGCACATTATGTAAATTGAATTCATATTAATTTTTCCCCTGGTGGTTATTCTAGAACTCCCCACCAGGTTTATAAAAGTACTGCAGCTGGATAGGTCTTCAGTTGTGGTGCTGCCCATAAGACACTACGGCAAAATAAATTTTGTGTTGGGTAACATCGCCTTGTTCCTTTCTACGTGACAATATCAATAAAGAGTAACATATCCAAAATTTCCGATAAAAATAATATTATTTGCAACATATACTCATCATTGTGCTGTCTTTCTCTCCCCCCTTACATATCTTACTTTTTAAAAACGTTAACATAATACTAAAAATTGATATTTTCAAATTCGAACAATAGTACTCACCAGTTCATAGTTGACAGAGGAAGGTTCACAACCGGCTACAACCTGGAAAGAAGAAGACAAAACATTACTTTTCAAGGAAAACAAGAAAAAACAGCACATAAACAAATATAACCATCAACCCATCACTCATCTTGAACTGAAGCGGTTAAATTCTTATTCATCTCTCATTCGGCTTTTTTCTTAACGCTGGTATCTCAGCATTATCATCAAGAAATCGAATCCTAGGTACTCTTTGATACGAAATTTATCTTCTTCAGTCATTGCTGATAGCATTATCCTTCAATCGAGCTGCTTTCTTGAAGGATGAAGTGCGAGTGAAACGATTATGTTGGTAAATAGGTTAAGTTTAACAGCTTTAGGCCGTCTTCATCAAATAAAATATAGCTCGAAATCTATATTTCAGACAAAAATTCGAAAAAGTTCGCGATGTTGTAATTTATACATCTGCTTTTAATGCTGGGGTTTTAATTGGAAAAGATACCATAAATAAGCAATTTTTTCCTTTAACATAAATGAAAACTCATTTAGCATTACGGTATAAAAGAATTAAAGAACGCATTCTGTACCAGGACAAATAGATTCATTAAGGTAAAAATGAATAATTTGATAAAATATTTTGTTTTGCATAGAGTGAGTGAATGAAAGCATATTATTGCCGCCCTTTAAAGCAATATTAAGCCCGGTGGTTGAGTAGTAGTGTACAGCGCTTCCACGCCACAAGTTCGGGGTTTAAATCCCGGGCTGGGAAAGGTCGACTCAACCTTTTATCCCTTCAATGGATCTATAAATGAGTTTTTAGCTTGCTTGGGAACAAAACACTGAGGGTTTCGCGTCAGACTGACCACCTGGTTGGAACATCTGCTCATCACCTCAGCACCCGTCACGACACTGAGATAGGCACAGTAGCCTTGGCCCTCATGGGTTGTTGAGACATTGTGTTTAGTTAAAAAAGCAATATGAGGGGTATTGGCGACGGGCCTCGCGAATTTGAATCAAGATCAAGAGACGAAGCGGGAGGAATCCACGCCAATGGGAGGATTGTGACATATTTAACATGCATCAGCCCCTTTGCACGGCGGGTCTTCAATGGTGCGCGGGCTCAAACTCATGACATGAAAATCACGAATTCATGTCCGTAACTACTAGGCTACCGCGGCCATGTATAGAATAGTAAAATCATAAAAAATATTAAACAATCATTCAATGTTGGCTTCATTGATTAAATGTTTTATTCGTTGAGTGAGTGAGAATTATACTAATGTTCCCCTATAAAGCTGCACGAGGGGATTGGCGATGGACCTCGTAATTTTAAACCATGGTCAAGTGACGAGGAAGACATCTGAGCTGGTACCCCCTCTCCTAACTTCCCCAACCCACCAATGGGAGGACGTTTGAGCCTCGACGTATTTGATGTGTATCGGCTCCATCTGCACGGCAGATCTTTAGCAATACTAGGCTCGAACTCATAACACGTCAGTCACGAGTCCATGACCTTGACCAATAGGCTAATACGGCCACTTCTTAAATTTAAACCTCAAAGCAATACGAGAGATACTGGCAACAAACCTTATAACATTACCCCTCGGAGCAAAAGGCGAGAACGACACCCGAACTAGCACCCCACTTTCCAAATTCTAAAGGACTAAGATTTAACATAACAAAAGATTTAACTTGTATCAACCCCTTCACATGGGTGGTTATTTAGTCTCTTCAGGACTTAAACCCATGATCAGGGACGTCTCAAGGCATGGGCCAACTGGGACCGGGCCTTGGCCGCAATGGGGGCCTCGTTTCGTTCTCGCCTCAGCGTTAATAATTCGAATAACTTCAGCGGTCAAATGTTATTTCCGGTTGATTTTCCGAAAAACTGTAAATTTCTGATGATATGTCAACTGGATACATGTGATGACCGTAGTCCACGTACAGGCCTAGGCCTACCACCGCACACCATTATTACTCAGTCAGTCAAAAGGTGGCAGTCGGTCGAGCCGGTTTGTCCGATAGTAAGCCATGCACATTTATTTGTTTCGGGTTATTGTTTGTACGAGTATTTGACAACGATTGCTATATATTGTCTACTTTTAAAGGATTATAAGTGAGGCCTACATTTGTATTGGGCCTAGGGCCTATTTTTGAGTATGGGCCCAGGGCCTCTATAAGTCTTAAAGCGTCCCTGCCCATGACTCGACAAATATAACGAGCTCACGACCAAGACCACTTAGCTACCGTGGCCATGTTCCGATTATGAATCATATTATGTAACATTGCACGAAGACAACATTAGAAGAAAGAAAAAAATGTATGGTATTTTTCCAAGACGCAATTGTAAGTTAATTTATATCAAACGAAAGGCAACCATTTCATTCAATATCAAAGCTTGTGATTTACATAATGAAGATATTAAAAGAAATAACTATATTTATCAGAAGGAGCTGATACACAGATAAATATAGGCTTGTGAGTTGATGCTCCGTCTAGTAATTCCTAAGTCACGATTTTACCATTTCCATATCCAAACTCTTAATGGTATTTAAACTAGCAGAGGCAAGAATTTAAGATTCTTTTTTATCAATTCATTTGATTAATACTTTTTTACAATATCGATACACGTATTAATTTATATGATATTTAAAGACATAAATTATGAGATATCTAATATTAAAAAAATTATGTTTAAAAAAAGTGTCGCAAATAGTTACGTAAGCGCAATCTTTTTTTATTAAAAATTAAATGTGTTATTCAACGTTAAATTGGTTATCATCAGCAATGAAAGAAATAAATGATATATATATAGATATAAAAATTATTATATCCGTAGAAATAAAGAAACAAGGTTATCAAAATCATCTATAATTTTCCATTAACATAATTTTTTTTCTAATTCAGTTCAAGAATACATACAAAAGAATTAAGAATATGTCTGTTAAGTTTTTACACATTTTTAAAGCGCAAATAAAACGTTAAAGATTACGTTGATTCCAGGATATATGTATTTTAAGGACTTAAAAATACTTAAATTAAAGGTAGATACAGAAAAAAGGAAGTATTTTAAATTTTTTTTTCATAGTAATATTTTTACTTACAATTCAAAAAGACCAGAAATGCATGAAATACGAATCCTAAAATTGTTCGAATTAAAAATATTTCACTTAAAAGCAACAAAATTTGTGGTTAAGAATAATTTTAGGGAATAATAATGCTTTTTGCACAAAAAAGTTTAATTTGTACATTTGGTAACGTTGTTCATAGCATCATGACAAACTATAAGCATGATATACGTTGAGAATAAATGACTAAGGAAGGGAATTTCAACGAAAGGGACACAGTTAATTAATTAAGATTAATGTTCTAAGCATCACATCATCCGGTTCGCTACCATTTTGATGTGTATTATATCCTAACACGTGTCAAAGTACTAGAGTAAGATTAATGTAGTTTTAAAGCTGTACAAAAGATTTACAAGTCTTTAATCAACTGATATATCAAGAAAAATTTATAACAGTATTGTTTCCATGAGTATAGTATTAAGTATGTAAGGTTAAAAAATTATCCAAGAAAATCATTACGCAGCGTTTTTTAAAATTCTGTACAGGTTTCAAGTGTAACGCCAAACACAAATTAAAGTATTAATATAATGCTGTAACGGGTCTATCAGCGTTTTTCCTAGCAGTCCTCTTGGGGAATTACTTTCCTTAAATATTTTTTAATTGAAAACTTCCTCCCGGAGAAGACGTGGTGTACGTAAATTATGTCATGTATTTAATATTAGCTTTCGGGTTCGAGTAAGAGAGAGAGAGAGATTAGAAGCTAAAGGATAGCGGTGAAGATTATCGGAAGATAACGTAAAGCTAGAGGAGAGCACTTCGTAGATTATTTGATTATTTTAAGATTGACGATTTGGTAAATTAGTTGTTAAATTGGATTTGGTCCATTTGGATTGGATTACTATAGAAATTATTTTCAAATATAGAAGGTGCATCGCTTGGTGTAAGTGATCTGATTTATTATTATAGCTCCAATTATTTCGTCTACTTCGCTATTGCTCCCATTTTTATCAATTGGTGTGTTTTTTAACTTGGGTTGATGAATTTGGTGTTGTTGTTGAGAATAGGAAATAAATTGAGTTGTTTTGACAATAATAGTTTTCCTTTTATCTCTCGTACTCTAATGGATGGGATAGCTCATCCATAACAATGCTATTAATTTTATTTATGTAAAACTATAGAATATATACAAACACATAGTTTTTGTATACATAATTAACATGTATAATTTACAGAAATCATTAAATACATAAAAATAAAAAGAATGAATTAGATAGCCCATATAATTAAAATGCGAGATCATAATGTTGTCAAAAGATACTGCAGCTAAAAGGCACTGGGATTCGGAACCGTGAAAGACTGAGGCTGAGATGGACAAACTCAGTGGAATCAGACTTCGCCAATATAAACGAGAAAATTTAGAGAAGGTGAACAAGAAGTCCCTTTGGGGGAATCTTCAAAGGAAAGCACTGGTCTACAAGGGGCTGTCTTGCTAGATATGATGATGATGAATTTACAGTAATACACAATTTTACTTAATATAATTAATTTTTAAATTAAATTAAATTTTTTTCGAACGCATTTACGCAGCATATACGCATAAACTGCTACAGTTACAACTGCATAATTTGAAATATGTAAATCCAGTGGACTAGAACCCTGATGCAACAAAACACTTGTACAGAATAAGGGGGGTTATTATATGACAAATCTGACAATCTAAATGTCATCATATAGTGTGGTAAGGTAATTTGGTGAGTAGCCCTCGTCAATTGACCATAGTTCGAGAGCACAAGGTCTGTCACCAATTGTGCACTAACCACAGATTAACTATCATATTTAAAATAATTACTAAATCCATTAAACGCATTTATTTTTCAAAACCTTTCATTATTTTAAAAGGGAAAAAACATTGCATAGCTCGCGTGTCACTATTTCCTATTTCGATTTTGCACAAACAAAACAATTATATATATATTGCTGTTTATTCGAAAGAAACTGAATCCAAATGGCACAGTAACTAACGTGTAATGACTTAATACTCCTACAAAACGAAAAAGTTATGAACACAATGGTTCTTGCTCTATTATTAGATCCCGATCCAGTTCGGAGACTGGGTAAATGCCAAAAAGAACTGGAAAGAAACAGCGAAAAGAGAAATCGTAACTTTAGTCAAGACTCAATGCTCAGACTTAAAAACTGGGTAAGTCCTTATTCATGAATACCATTAAAATGAGCCAAAAAATATGGAAATTAAAAATTCTGGGCGCTCCAGAATTTATAGAAAATCAGAGAAGACATTTTTTAGCAATTTTTATTAGATTTTGTCATAAAATCAGAAGAAAAATGTCAGGTTTTATTTCAATATTAATACATAAATATTTCTTAAAATGACGAATACTCATGGTGTTTTTCACAGAATAAGGTTGAAAGAAGCATCAAAAAATCTATACGAAAGATAACCACGATTTTCTGTAAAATAAATCATGCTTATTTAATATACATCGATGTAATTTATTTTAAACAACAAACGTGATTGCTGTGTGAGATTAAATTTTGATAAAGATCACATAATATATTTCTCAAGTAAATATTCCAATGAGTTTAAAGAATTTGAAATACGTCAGCAAAAATAGTATGTCGACTCCTCAGAATTTTATACGATTATTCAATGATAATAGTAAAAAGAACCAAAAGAGGTATAAAAAAGTATTAATTTTATACTTTATTTCTGTAAATTTTGATTTAGAAAAATACATCGAAACCATTTCTGTACCAAATCAAAGCTTTACCTACAAAAAAGGGAAAAAATCATTCAGATGATATTTATTCTAACAAAGTACATTACAAATAATTTTCCAACATGATCTCAAAATGCATTATTTATCCAATATAATGATGACCGACATGGTGACGCCATTTTTTTTTTGCACTAGGTTTCCAGGGTTTATATTTTTTCTAGTTATCTCTACTTATGGAGCAATGTTCTCAAAATGAGATCTGATCTATTACTTATGCATTTGAGCATCATTATAAGGACATAAGTATGGCCGTTTCCAACAAGTTACACTTGAGTGTCATCTATAGAGCATAATTGCAGGACACAATTTCCTTTTCATTTGTTGATGCCGAAGTAAAGTGAAACAGGTTTTTATAGTATCTTCAGGGGTGAATTTCAGAACCAGAAGATGATGAAAGTATTATATCGCAAACTGTCATTTTTCAATGTTCAACTCTGGATTCTCTAACTCTGAATAATAATTTTTTTAGCTAATTATTTAATTTTTTTCTTTAAATAAGGTGGGAAAACTTGGGTATAAGTAATAATTAATATTTCCTAGAAATAAAATAATATATTATAAGGGGTTTCTTTTTTTGTGATCAAAAGAGCAAGAAAGCATATCAATCATTCTGACAGGACGAATAGGCGTAACCGAAAAATGTCTTCTAGAAGGTGCAAAAAAAATCAAGATGACATTGTAACAAATTTCTGTGAATCATGCATACAAGATGACAGAGACACGTTAACTAATTCTTTTTGGTTAGGTTTGGTCGTCTTAGTTAGGTTAGGTTTTGAAAAGAGAATAATTGCTTACACTCCGCCTTTACTTCTGGCGTAGGTTTTAAATTTATTGCTATGATTTTTAATCAAAATACCAAACATTGGCTCAGAATAATTGTCGCCAACCGGTGGTCCAAGTATTTCTGGAGGCCCGTAAAAAATTTTGATAGTCCATTGAAAAATTGGAATGTTATTTATATTTTTATGAAGAGATCCCGCTTCCAAAATAATGAGTATCAAAACGTAGCATAAAATGTCGATTATATTCGATTTTTTAAAAAACTTAACAACTACTTTTAGAAAAATTCCTTCTGAATTTAGCGATTTTTTTTTGCTGCTTTTGCTGGTGAATCTAGCGAAATTGGAAAGTTGGCAACCATGTTAAATTGGCAACATAATACTTCAGTTCGTTGAAATCGCTTTGTACTGCCGTTTTGTTCTTGCTTTTCGTAGAGTTCCTTTTCCAGTGATATGGAAATGTAAATAGTGACGCAAAACAGCCAATATAGTGGTCAGTTGTATTAGTAGTCCGCCAAATATAAAATTATATATTTAGTAAGTAGCCTATGAAATTGTAAATGTTGGCGACCGTTGGCTTGGAACAGGGGTCGGCAATCTTTTAGCTGTGGCGTGCCAAATCAATATACCAATATGATTCCGCGTGCCGTACAAGACATTTTGAAACAATTCAATTCCCGCGGTCATGCATGCAGAATTGGAGAAGAGAGGTCTTAATATAGATTATATATTTACAATATTACGATATACTAGATGGTATACCCTTCTTCGCACGGGTGAATTGAAAAGTTATACAATACAGATTGAAGGATAAAGAAGTTTTTAATGAGTTAGTTTTACGTGAATTGCAAATTAAACAAAATAAAAAGCTTTTTGCATATTTCAGCTGAACAAAATGATAAAATTTTACGTCTGTAGGTCTAATAGTTGATAAAAAGGATTTTTTAAAATTCATAACGAGTTGATATGCAGTAGAGCCACTAGGTGGGGAGCTGCAACAAAGAGGATAGCACAAATAACTTTCTGCACAAAAAATTACATATGCATGTCAATTTTCATAGCGATCGGTTCAACGGAGTTGGAGTGAAGCGAGGCCATATATACAAAAACATCCATTTTTATAAATGTAGATTAATTTTGTATCATATAAAATTTTTCTTAACACAAAAATAAACAGCATAATATATATATATATATATATATATATAACTATTTCTTCAAAAAATTTTTAATTGTACATATGCTATGTATTTTTTTAAAACATATTTATTAATATAAGGAATAGACAACATACAATATAACTTATCCTCTTCATTAAAGTTAAATACGACAAATAAAAGTTTTAATGCGAACCTAGTGCTTGCACCGCTCTGCTTTCATATCGCAAAATCAGGTGTATAATTTGTGACTTTCAATTTGATGATTCTGAGCATCCAGTATTTAAGCAATTTCTTTCATAACTCGAAATATTTTTCATATGAGGGAAATTTTTTTTTTACTTAGATATGTAGAACCAAAAGCGGAAAGCAGAGTATATGCAATTTTCTCTCTTCAAACAATTAAATCTCTCCAGCAATGATATCCAATAATTTATAAAATAGTTGTATATTTATCTTTAGAGTTATCTTTCAGATTTTTTCGTAATTCCGTAAATATCCCTAATTCTGAAGATGTTTGTTAAATACGGAACATATTACAAATTTATCAAAATTTACATTCATTCAAAAATTAACAAATTTGTAGAGTAGTGTAGGATGCCATTGAGAATTATATCACGTACCTCATGTGGCAAGCGTGCCTTAGGTTGCTGACCCCTGGATTAGAATATACTCGTACTTAGTTCTTCAACAAGCTCAATGTCAACGAAAATTATAGAAAAATATTGAGAAATCCAGGTCGGAGCGTTTTCACCCCAAATCACTACAATTAGAAAACCAAGGTCGAGAAAAAAACATATCGAGAATGTTATGACGGCCACCCAGGTAAAAATAGATGCAACACTTCTGTTTTTGAAATATGAAATATATTTTTAAAACACACAACAAGAATAATGTTAAAATTTATCTTTGAAATACCGAGTTTCTCTCCCAAAGCATATTCTGTTTAAAAATATCTTGAAATTCAACAACACATACTGAAATTTCTTAGCTTTCAAAATATAAACACAAACATATCACATTCGAATTTCCTACGTAGTCTTCCATATTTCCAAAAAAAAATTATACAATATTAGTTTTTACTCTCATATTATGTGCACTTAAGTACTCTGCAATATTTATGTTCCAGGAGGTACGACTTTTTTCAAAAGCAATAACGTATGTCGCCATCGCCAAGTTTTATCGCCAAAACAATCTCACAAGCACAGCAATTTTTTTTTCAAATAATAATAACAACACGCTTTGAACATATACAAAACAGGATTCTCAAAGCTCATATTCCATGGTCCGATGCCCTGTAAGTTGAGCAAATGTTTGCGAAGTATATAACAAAACACTGTTCATCCTCATAACAGATACACAATATTCACATTTCTTTTAAAAAGTTCCACGATAAAAAAAAATAACGACTAGGTGTGTAAGATAAGAATGCTCGTAAAACATAACATTAGTTCAGTATATAGAACTCATTTACAGATGATGGTGCAGAGAGGTTATTATATATGAATATTATTAATGTACAGCCCCCTAAAAGTAGAGCCGCATCGAACTCTGTCAAGGCCACGAGGCTTTTATTTTAGGGCTCGTTCTGCATCTTTTAAACGAATCATACAACAAAATACACTCAACTCTTTTTTTTTACACGGTAGATACGTTCCTAAGAAAACAGTGCAAAAACAACAACAAAAAAGTCGTATAAAAATACATGCGAAGAATAAGTTCCACAAATTTTAAAAATCGTATAAGATTGTTACGGGTCTGTTCGGATTCTTCTCACTAACAATCCTCTTGGGGAAAAAATGGGTCTTTAAAATTTATTTTATTGAAAGCCTTCCTTCGAAGAAGATGCGAGTATGTAAATTAAGACGTATATAAAGATTAAACTTTCAAGTAAGAAGGAGTGGAGGTTAAAGAGAAGTTAGACAGCTACGGCTAGCAGTGTTTTATTAAACGTGAAGTGAGGCGTGGATACTTCGTAGCTGGTTATTGTAATATTAAAGTTGACGATTTGTCAATTAGGAATCAAATTAGATTAGGTTGCTAAGAATTAGAAGGTATCGCCTACACGTAAGTGATCCGATCATTTTAAGTCTTCTCGTATCTCATCTGCCTCGCTATTGCTTTCCATATTTGGTATTTGGGCGCATCTCTTAACTTTGGTTAATAGAATTTGTGTTGTTGATAACTGAGAAGAAATTGAAGTTATTTTGAATATGACTAATCTTCCTTCCGACTGTCTCACACTAAGGGATGGTATAACTCATCCCTTACAAATTTGCACAATTAAAATGAGGTAAGAAAAATACTCGATATCTTGGTCATTTTAACGGTAATGTGTCCTCTCAACCTTTGTTAGCCTAAAATATAATACGAAAGTGATTCAAAAATTATGATGGTTATAACCTTTTGAATTGCAAAACTTAAGCCTTAAAACTAAGATTACAAATAGAGAATTTGATCTCTAAGATTTTCAATTGGTAATACAAACAATGAAGAAATAAATATTCTAAAACAATTTCAAAAAGAAATACAAAAATCTTTTCCCGATATTTTTGAATAAACAATAGAAAGTATTGGTCGACAATTTACGCCATTTTTTTATGATAAAAGGTATTCTTCATCTAAACGTACCGGAAATTTAAAACAATGGAATTTTAGCACGAAAATTTCGAAATAAGGAAACTAAACATATAAAATAATAATAAAACACATGAAATGAACATATAATACTGTCATCTATAATTTGAACACAAAAGGAGTACGTATTCTTTTTAAAATAACAAAAGTGCCATTTTTTGTCACAGCTCTGAATTTTTTTCAGAAAATCTTTCTTCAGAAAAAATATTTCACTTAAAATTATTCTAAAACTTGAAATTAAAAAAATATGAAATTCTTGTTCTTGTTTCACATTTTAATTCATCCATTAAAATAAAATAGCATTTTCGAGTGTGTGTGTTTTGTTCAATTAACAAATTACTCAATAGTATTTAAAGATATCAGAGCTTTCGAAATATAATACATACGTTTCGTAGTATTATTTGAAACTTAAAGTTTATAAGCTAACCAAACACACATCTGTAGTTATTTCAACACAAAAACCATTTTATAAAATTTTTCAGCTAAAAAAAAATTCATATTCATATAATTTTTTTAAAAGATACATTTTTAAAAGTACTTTGAAATTGAAAAAAAAAAACTACGCAAGCACTGTAATTATTAAATAAAATAAATCAGCTACCTCCATTGAATTTATTATTAGCGAATACATTTCAATATCAAATAACGTTTTAATAACTTTGGATTTTGTGTCGATGAAATTGAACACAGCAAACAAATTTTTGTGCTCACTTATGAACATTAGTGCTAAATTATGTTAAAAGAATTTGAGGAAAGAGCTCTTGTTCTGTTTCAACTAATATATGAAAAGTTAAATTATGATTAAAAAGCCTCTTCCTTAAAAATTCCCTTGAATAAATAAATAAAAAATAATCAAAAAGTTGAGTACTATATTAATAAAAAATTCCATATAATAGATAATTTTTTCTAATAAAAAAAATTCGAAACACCAAACGAAAAAATTTATTAAAATTAAAGGAAATAAATTCAAGTGCACAAATATTAAACAGAGTTTTGAAAAAGCTATTTAAAAAGATAACATCACAGCTTTAAATGCTCAACGGAACTTTGTAAAAAAAATAAAGATTAAAGACAAAACCCTAGGATAGTCATTAGCAAAAATAACTTGAAAAAAGCCGAAAAGAATTATTACACTGCCCAGGAAAAAACGTGGTACTTGTTTTAACCATACGCCTACAAAAACATGGATGAGATAACTATCACATCACAATAACGTCACATCCACACACATCTTTGAATAAAAAAAAAAAAGCAAAGTCAATAAATTACGTCAGAATAAATAATAATAATAAAATAAATGGGAAAAGACAAGAAAGCAGTTGTGAGACTCCCCTACACAATACGTTCGTTGAAGAAAGAGCGGCCGAACGCTCGAAGAACAAGGAATTTTTTCCCTTCTATTTTGCTTCTTTTTTGTTTTTTCTTTTAATATAATTCATCACGTCTTTCACTTTCGTTGCTCATCACTCATAAAAGAAAAGAAGATATGGAGAAGCACACAGAAATGGGGGAAAAAGTCGAGATTGAATGGGGAAAAAAATGAGAAAGGACAGATAGGGAGATAGAAAGGGCTAAGTGTCAAAAGCAACATCTGGAAAAACAGGCTAATAACGCGGACCGTACCACTTGAGCATTGCGTTTAAGTGGAGAATGGATACGCAGAAGAGCACTATAAGCAACGACTGAGTTTTTATATGGTGCGTTATCTTAGGCCAAGTTAACAGCAAGAGATAGCTAGAACTAGCCAATAAAATGACTGTGAATAAAAGAAAAGTTTTCAGGATCATATATTGATTTTCAGCTTCGACGATAATCATGTTCTGAGAACCGTTCTAAAGCTATAGCAATAAAACATTTTCAAAAAGATATCGCCATCACTCATTTCTTTTCGATTTTTTACAAAATAATTCAAGTATTTATACAAAATTTCTCAAAAATGAGCGATGGATAAAGATGTTATTAAATTAGGATACATGAATTTACATTTTATACATCAAGAATAATTATTTTTAAAAACTATTTTAAAATCACTAAGAGTTTAAAACACACACACACATACATACATCTATATAAATATACCTCATTAATATTGACAATGTTATGAAAGTTAATATTAATGCCGTAAAATTCATGATGTATAATTATGATATTCAAAATATTGACTGATGTTTTTAGCACAAGTAACAACAACATTTTGAGAATCACATACGAAAACACTAAATAAAAGTTTAAAAATTTTTTTTACAAAATATGTTTGAGAACAATTTATAATTACGCCAAAAAAAAAAATTGAAAATACGAAATTTTTCAGCCACATTTTCGATTAAAATATCGCTAATTAAAATTCAACAAAAGATTATGAGTAATGCATGATTTTGGATAAAAAATATAAATGACATCTTAACAGTTTTCATGTAAAAATATTTGACTGAAATATTCTGAAATATCGTACAAAAAGAGATTATTATTGTCGTGAGATTTAATAACAATAATAATTCACACAAACGCAGAATAATAATAATAATATTTTTACGATAACTATTGCTTAGTAAAAATATTTTCTAAAGAATTTTCAACTTAATGAAATATCTTATTTCTGCTGTAAAAATTTTCTTCTAGAAAATTCCGAAAATTCCACTCTTATTGTTTCTTTAAATATTAAAATTCTAATTCAAAATAATGTTTTATACCGCCAAGATATCATTAATGATCTTATTTGTAATCAGAATATAGATTCTGAAACATAATTTTTTCCATTATAAAAGTAAGATTATTTTTTAAAGGAAGAACTGAAATATTAGTTTTAGAGAATAGAATGTTAATTACACAAAAACGCTTTCTTCGGAGTCCAAAGAGGGAGATTATTACATTGCTTTTTATAGCACGTTCTTTATAATGAAAAAAGGATGAACAAAAAAGAGCCATTTATTCCTCTTCAGTTTTGTGTATTTATTTCAAGATGTTATCAAAATAAGTCTAGGATCAATTTTATTTCGGTATATCTTCTTGTCGAGCAGTAATCCAAAATTCAAATTATAATTAATTTTTTTAATAAAAAAAAAAGATTGTTTTAAAAATTGATGTTGAATATTTGTAATACTGCCAAGACACTCAAAGGAAAGAAGCATTAATTCAGTTCGTCAATTTCTACAACAGCACGTCCTCACAGCAAATCATTAAAAACATGTTTAAATGGATATCTTAACATTATATCTTTATATCATAACAATAGTATACACACTGCATACATTATTCATTACAAATTAAATAATTCAATGGGCTGAATTCAAGTGACGTCATACTCACATGCTAACTGCAATCGTGTGTTTACAGCCGATCAGTTCAAAAATTAAGGTGACTTCATAGCCACATGATAAATGCAGTCACGTGTTTCTAGAAAATCAGCTCACACACTTCCCTGTTGCCAACTTTTGGTTTTCACAGAAACTTCCTTTTAAGTAATATTTATTTGTCAAAAATAATGATTCGCGCCCGTGAACAGGTTACACTTATTATATGAGTACGTACATTTTTTTTTTAAATTTTGAAAAGCTTTTTGAAGAATTTTTATACTTGAATATCTTTACCAAAATTATCAAATTTCGTATCGAAATTTTACAAGTAGACAATTTCAAATTCAATGGAGATCACGTGATAGCATGTATCATGTGACTGTCGTGAATTAAGCCCATACTTCAAATACAAAAAAATAATGTTCCTATATTCATTACATTTCAATAATAAACATCATCAATTTCACTTTCTAACAAGTTCTTTCTTTTTTAAAAAGTAAATCAGACAGATAATAAAATAGCGTAGATTTTTAAAACTTTCAAGTAGGATTCAGTAAGAAATGACGCACCAAGATATGAATCGTAAATAATTTGAATCAAACGATAAATTCAGTGTCGAAAACCATTAAAACTATCAAAGATAAGAATGATCTCGCCGAAAGGTTAACAGATATATCCTTAACGGACTAACACGATATCATGTCATTGGATCCGTTCTCCAAAACCTAACGACAAGTATCTGTTATCACAGATGGAATGTTTTATTTGGATGAACTCCACCAATTTCACCAAGTGCTACCAAGAAGCTTCTCTTTCACAAGTGTTGTGTTTATTTATTCTTCTGAAGTCCGTCTTCCTCCTCCCATACATTTGGAATGCTCAACAAGTGTGTCCAGAGGGCCTTTTTTCCCAAGAAGTTCATGAAATCATTACTCATATACACCATTTCCTCCACTTGGAATGCTTTTTAAGAGAGAGATAAACGCGTTCGTCCTCAAAAATGGCAGAAGCTTGGTTTGATTCGTGACGAGCAAAGTGATGAGTAATGGGACCAGAATTTGGAATGTGAGAATAATTTGACTGGAGGGGAGAGGCTCAAGTGAATTCTCTAGTTCATAAAAGAGGGACAGAGAATTTTGAACAAATTGATAACATTCATCGTAGATCAAACGGATGAGAGAAGTTGTTCAATTCTAAATGGTTGATTAACCGTGAAGGGGGGAAAATGTACAGAACATTCTGCAGAAATGTCAATAATGCGACAAGCCTTCTTCGTTATAAATAAGAGACACGATCAAAAGCATTTTGATGTATGGGTCAACTGGGCACGGGCTGCGTAAGAGATCATAAACCGATTAATTCCTTCCTAAAAATTGTGAATTTCGATGCATATGCCAACTGACGATGTTGACAAGGCAGCATTATTATATCATATCCGTCGTCCTTGTCTAGGCCTAAGCCTATCACCATTCACTATCAATACTCATTTAATCAAAAGGCAGCAATCAATCAAGCCACAGCTTTAGTATGTTTCCTCAGTTCTGAACCCAGAAGAGACATTTAAGGCTAGGCCCAAAATCAAAGCTTCGGTGGGAGAAGAGCTCGTCTCGTTCTTAATAAGATCATAATCCGAATAATTCTAATAGTCAAATGTTCCCATACATTTTCTCCAAAAATAGGAATTTAGAACTATATTCGAATTGGCAGCAGTGGTAAGACTGCATTATTATGTTATTTCCGTCGTCATGGCCTAGGCCTACCACTATACACCCTAATTACTCATTTAGTCAAAAGGCGGCAGTCGATCGAGTCGGTTTGTGCCAAGTCTGTGAGATTGTGAGCTACGCACATTTATTTGTTACGGATTACCATTTGTACGAGTATTTGACTCAACTTAAAAGGGTCGCAGGTGCGCCGATTTTTGTATGGGAGCCTAGGACCTCAAGTCTTATGACGTCATTGGACACGATCCTCATACTTTAACTAGTTTATTTAACCCTTGAGTAATCAATATCAAAACAAATATGTGGGGATATCTTAACTCGTCTTCATCAAGAATTATAAGATTTACTAATCGTGATCTTAAATAGTAGATTTATAATAACGAGTTCGATTCACGTAAATGCGCTCCGAATTTCTTTCCAGGAGGTTGCTCGGATCTCAGTGTCACTTTCTTACTATTCGATCTATCGTCTATCCTTTCTCATATCTTTTATCTGTCCTTTTTCCCCTCAATTTCATTCACTACATTTCTATTTAAATAGTAATGCTCATTTGCATACATCAAAGTTTCTCACAAGGGAAGGTTCTCATATAAAAGACCGTAGTTAAGTAGACCCAGATGTTATAGTTAAGGGAAATATGCGTGAGAACCCGACAAAACAAGACAACCTAAAAACCCAACGATTCTAAATTAATTGCAAATACAATAAAAATTCTAAAAACTGAAGATGTGTATACAACATTCAAAACTGCTTTTAAGATGATCAAATAATACAGATTAAAAGGATACTAGGAAGCTATAATACTAATAACTTACAACAATTAAGCGTGTGAACGAGGTGTGTAGCAATCTTTTTCACCCTTCCCTTATTAAAGAAAGAAAATAGAAGAAGCCGTAAGAGGGATTTCTGAATTTTTTTTACGAAAGTTGATTTCGGATAATTAAGGTTAGGTAATCGAGAAATTCTCTAATGGGGTATTAAAAGTCGTTTAATCTGATTATAATTTAAAATTTTACGTCATGCAAATGAAAATAAATTGGAATGCCTTTAAATTTCTCCCTCTCTCATTAAATTTGATGTTTAAAACTCATCATTAAACAACGCATTTTGCTTCATTTTTGGACAATTAGTATGAAATTACAAGCAAAATATTCTTTTTCAAAATATTCTTTATCCATATTGTTAATACGGAATTTCCCAGAGAAAAAAACGAAGCAAGGATATTACTTAATTGCTAAATAATCAGACTCAAATCCACAATGCTATTAAAAATGCTATTTCTTTTTTTAAAAAATTCAAAAACCGCAAAGAAGCATGGCTTTACTTTCTCTGCAGGTATTTTTATTTAGAATAGAGAGATTTTTATCGCATTCTCCGTATATCTCTCTCCGTATTATTTTATCACATCTTTTAGTCCAAAATAATAATTGCCCGTCGTTAAAAACAAATCAAAACTTAAAAAGGACATATCCCTTGAACCGAATAGCTAAAACTGACACTATCAAGATTCAAGCTAGTCCATAAACCATCCACAAGGACACCATTCTGGCATCTGTGGCACCAAATGGAACAGCAATTAACAGAATTTTTCCACCGGGGGCAAGATAAGAATTTTATCGCAAGAAAAGAAAATTAAAATTCGCTATGATTTGTTTCTGGAGTATTATACTCAGTCGCAAATGCTGTGCAAAAATCTGATACTGTAATTTTGAGCCTCACGTAGTTTATATATAACGGCAGCCTCACGTAGTTATATATAACGGCACTACGGCAGACTCATAAAATGTACCAAGCAGAATGAAAGCTTCACCAGATTGTTTAAGAACAAAATATTTTAAAGATACTGGCTATGCATAATTGATCAGAAATACCGGTTAAAGTTGAGAAAGAAAAATATACGAATATTATTATTTTTTTAGTCATTTCCAAGTTAAGGCACTCAGATGAAAGAAGTATTTTTTTTAAAACCGGGACGTGTTTTAACTTGTGAAACTATTGCACTACTGGTAGATGTATTAAATTCTTTCGGAGCTTAGGGCTTTAACCATGTTTCCAAGTCCCAATGTACTGAACTGAACTCATACAATGTACTGAACTGAACTCATACAACGAACTGAACTGAATTGAATCACGATATCTTAATGAGTGCTAGAGAGACCAAGACCTCATTTTACAAAAGTGTTGAATTCTTGAGGGGGGGGGGAATTCATGACGGCCATATGCAATTATACAATTAAACAACAATTTAAAAAAAAATGTCTATTATGTGTGTACTTTTAAACTAAGTACTTTTTTTTACCTTGTGCGTTATTATTGTTGACAAATACGTACTTTTTAAAAGAAAGTTTTTATAAAAAGCAAATCTGGCAGCAGCGGAGAACACGCACTGATTGGTTGGAAACGCACAATTGAATTTATCATGCGACTATGAAGTCATATGAATGTTGTCCATTGTGTCCACAATCATATTAAGTCATTATAAAATGAGCATACGTCTTAAATGGTATTAAATAACAGGAAAGACTAGAGTTTAGCTAAAAATATATTCCTTATATTAGAAAAGTTTAAACGAAGTGATAAAACTAAATATATATACCTTTCACATAGCGACCATATATATAAGTAATAATAAAACATTTTAAAACAAGTTCACCAGATGTACCTGCTATCTTCAGTCCTTCGACCGCATAAACATCAGATGTATCGAGTTTTAGCAAAAGAAGAAGATATGTTTTATTCTAAGAAAGTGGGCAGCAAGTAAATGGCCATCCAACATCTCTAAATGTTCAATTAAAAGTAAAAAGCGAATGAAACTATTATAATCGCGCATATTGATTGCTTAATTTAAAATATTAAAGTATTTTACGAATCAATGCTTTACGAGTTTTTTATCGCCCGATTGCACAAAAAACAGTGAGTCAGTAATTAACACGAAAGGATTACGTAGCGTGTTATGAATATATAGACTCTTTAAGACACAAGGGAAAGCTTAATGAGAGAAATAATAATAAATTTTTATTTTCAATATCCACTGAAACGTAACAACGCTCACACAAACAAGACCATTTTTTTTTTAAAAAAATTGATTTATTTTCAACTGTGTCAAATAATCAATACACATTTTCATGTGGTTTTTTTTCTTAACAACTGACTTAAATGTATATTTTTCTGCATAATGAATTCAAAAACTATAGGCAAATACGTACTAAGTTCTCAAACGGAGATAAATGGCCCAATCTGTGAACTGTGGCGTTGGTTTCCAAAAAATTTCACATAAAATTTGACGTCTCTGATATCTAATATGCTAAACTAAGCAATATCTTAATAGGGTCAAAAGTCGGGTTTAAAAAACTGCAGTTCAAAAGCTGATTATCGTTTTTTAAACCTAAAGGTTAAGAGATAAGTTTAACTGAACAAAAAAAATTTATTATATTTTTTAACACAGCGCATTGATGTACGTCAATGCATGCATAAATGCATCAACGAATAAAAACAACTAATCCAAATATACAGCTGCTTTCTCTAAGATAAAAGTCAATGATTTTAAACTATTCATCTTTTTAAAAAATAAATTTGTCAATAATTGGTTACTTTTAAAATTATAAACATCATATCTACCATACATCGGCATCAGAAAGAAGCCAGAGAGTCAACAAAGTCTTTAAAAAAAGAAGCAAGATCTATTTTTTGAAGCAAAATTTATGTCCCTTATCATTTCAGACAGTTGCGCAGTTGTCTGTAAGCAACTTTGAGATAACCCTTATCAGATATACTTGATTTTAAACACTCTTAAAAAGAAGCGTTATCCGCAATGTAAGCATTAGCAATATGTCATATTTTCATCACTCTACAACAAGTAAGTAACTAATCTCTCGCGGATTGCCTCGCATGGTCAGCAAATTGAGCCAGAAGTAGTTCTCAAAAACAACAAAATTCAAATGTAGTCAATTAAATTATAGGAATAGGTTCTGCCAAATTAATAGTAGTGATGTATTAATTGTTTGGTAAGTATATTTTATGCATTGAAACGATTGTAACACTACTTAAAATTTCAAGTATTAAAAATATTCAAAACTGGATATATAGAGCACATCAAATATCTCAACAACATAAACAATATGTGATTCTCATATAAACCTACCTATGGTCATCCAAGCAATCTTAAGCCTTTTAAAATGATTTATTTTATAATGTATGCGAATACCTGCTATTTGTTTATTAATTTATTTGATGTTTTTCAAAAACAAAAAAAAAATAGGAATTTTTTCTATTGAAAATGATATGTTACTGATAAACCAGCGGTCGCCAACCTTTAGAATTTCACAAGTGGTATACCAAACAGTGGCGTAACAGAGAATATTAGAGCTCTCTTGCAAAGACAGGTTTTGGGTCTCTACACGGATCTTGCGTACTTGGCGTCAGTCAGGCTTTGGGCCCCCTAAATCTTGCCTACCCCCTTCATGCGGGGGTGTATGTTACGCCACTGCCACTAAATGTTTAATTTTGGATTTGGTGGGCCACTATATTTGGTGGACCACCACAATTATACTGTCACTTATTTGCATTTCAATTTACATTGTCATATCACTGAAAATGAACTTCACGAAAAGCAAGAACAAACCAGCAAAGCAATATCAACAAATTGAAGTGTTATGCCGTTAATTTACCATGGTTGCCAAATCTCACTTTCAAGTGTCATTAGGATACATCTACAAAAGTAGCCAAAAGGTCGCCAAGGAATTTCGCTAAAAGTGATAGCTAAATCTTTTTAAAAAAAGCGTAATCCATATTCTATAATACGTTTTGTTACTTGCCATTTTTAAATTGAATTTTTCATAAAAATATAATGTCCCCATTTTCTTTGCATAAGTAGTCCACGGACCACCAGGGATGACTGCTGTCATAAACCCTTCATAAAGAATCAATATTTTAAGTAAAACAAAATCGAATTAAACTTTATCGTGCAATATGAACATCTTTTATATTAAATAACGTGTATATCAGGGATGAGCATTAAGTTGATCGCGATCGATCGTTGGACCGCCAAGATATTTTGGGGTGACCGCTTTTCCTGAGACGCTCATACTAAAAGAAACATATCCATAGAATATGGAAGCCAGCTAGATTGGAGAATAGGCTTTTTACAATCGATGTGACTGAGTAAACTTAACCAAATTTCTTGACAAATGTGCAGACAATGTATGTGCCTTCAATGGAAGCGCACGATGACTTTTAACACGTTCACTGCCGCTGAAGGAAAAGCGATCACTGCGATGCTAACCATATAAATGAATTTTTCCCACACGCGGACTGTGGGGGAGAATAAATGTTGATTAACACTTAACGCGATTGCACAGGATTTGTGCTAGTGAGACTCCATATACCGCGCTTTCGCGGAATGAGTTTCTCGCCTTGATGTCTTGTTCCGCGATAGCGCGGGACACAGCAGCGATCAAATTAAGTTCATACGTCAGTTCCAGATTCATCGGTTCACGTCTGTTCGCTGCTCGTTGCATAGAATACGTTCACATTCTAGCAGACGCTCACAT
Organism: Trichonephila clavata; assembly: GCA_019973975.1. Lineage (NCBI taxonomy): Eukaryota > Metazoa > Arthropoda > Arachnida > Araneae > Nephilidae > Trichonephila > Trichonephila clavata. Next base: position 127,053 of record BMAO01014988.1, read on the forward strand.
ATGCTCAAGCATTTTTCTTGACAATTTTGTGTGTTAGTAGAAATAATAGTACTCTGTTATATTTTAAAAGGGGGGGGGGTAATGTTGAAAACAAGTGTTAAAAAAAAAGAAAACATACAATTTCAATACAGAATCGTCACAAGGTGGACCGCAACACTTTAAAAATATTCGAAGTAGCCCGTACCCTCGAGAAGTCCGCCTTTCCCTGGTGTATATAATTTTGTTTATTGATTTCTATATGACAGTACTTAACGTATATCTCTGTTCATAAATTTATGTATATATTATTGAAAAGAATTATTTTAATCCAATTTCATTTTTGAAATGTTTTATTACAAACAAGGTTGTGGAGAAACAGATTCGATCGATTTCAAAATATGAATGTGGAAATAAATTTTCAAAACACGGAACAGAAATACCAGATACCCACAAACGAATCATGAAAACAGATGTAAAAAAATTAGGAAGTAAAATACGATTCTTCTTGTGCTTTCGATTGCTTTCAAATGAAAATGCAATTTAGTCTAAATCGGAGAAAGGCAAAACTCCATCTGTTCAGTATTGCATTCACGAATTCAAAATGGCTGCTAAATAGCAAATTTAAAAACAAGCATTTCTCTAGAAAAAATCTGGCATCAAATGCGAAAATAAATAATTGTGTCGATTCAAACTAAGTATGTTTTGTGGTGAAAAAGTGACTTAATAGGTCGAGTTCACAACAGTTAAGCAACTGATATTGTAAAACGTAGTTTAAGACGCACAAGCAGGTTAGTAGGAAGTACACTAGCTATAATTAAGTCGTCCAAATTACTCTGAACCTTGCCAACCACCTGTCGAGAAACATCAAAAACGTACAATTTCGCTCTGTTTGTTAAAAGAAGTTCTGTTTAGACAAGCTTTCTGACCTTGAATTAAGAGTAATGTGTAGTTAGAAATATATTTATCCAAGTTTTTTTCGCGCGCGCGCGTGTGTAAGAATTTCAGTTAAGATTACTAGCTTTATGTCGATGCTTTGAGTTAAGGGTAATCCTCCTTTATGTATACCTACTTTTTATGTGTTAAAAATGCAATTTTCAACTTAAATAACTAGTTTTGAGATTATGGGTATTAAGCATACTCATATTTAGCTTTATAAAAATTGTTGTCTTCACAGTTTTGATGACAGAAACAGAAGTTTTAAATAAACATAAGTACCTTTTCTTTTTTTGGAGGGGGGGGGAATCTGCTTAAGTTATCCATGTATTTACTTTAATAATTATTGCTATATTACTTTACTTTTTATTATTGAGAAATATTGTGAAATAACTGCATTAATTCAACGTATATTTATGTGTGGACAGCTAAATCTCATTTTTGAAATAAAATTTAAAAGTGTACATAGTTAAACACGATGGGGATTCCAGATTTTTGCTAATTTCTCGAAAAGTAAATATAGATTCATATATTTTACTCGCAATATTTCCTATGACTGGATTGTTTAAACATATAATTAATAATAGTTAACGTACGTTAATTTAAAACCTTTTTTTTTCTAACTTTATAATGCTCTTTTCTAAAACTTCCAAGCATATAAAAACGAATGAAACCAGTGGCGTAACGTACACTCCCCCGCAACCCCCCCCCCACAGCGGGAGGCAGGGTTCTAGGCAGCCCAAAGCCTGACTGACACCGAGTATGTATAGTTTTGCAATTCTTTGTAAGATCCGGCTAGGGGCCCAAAACCTGACTTAGCAGAGGGACCCTAATGTTCTCTGTTACTCCACTGAATGAAACTGTTCAGTTTATAGGATAATATGAACAAGGGACCCTTCTTTATACATTAACAAAAAAAAACACAGAATAAGCTACATCAGGGGTGGGCAGACTTTTCCAGGGTGCGGGATACTTCTAATTTTTTCAAGGAGTTGCGGTCCACCCAGTATCAGTGGCGAATACAAGGGCGGGGGACGGGTCCATGGGTCCCATCATAACCCTACATTTTTTTCCGATTCATTATAGTTCCATATAAATAGTATGTCAAATGTGAAGTATTTGATATTAGTAATTTTATTTATTTATTATTGTTAATTCTTTATTCAGTAATGTATTTTTCGCTGTTTTTTTGTTCCTGTCAATCGACAAAATCAAAAAAATATGTTTGGATGCGCATTGAGATATGATACACGAGAATGGTAGACCTTCAGAAAACCCTCGACCCCTTTCCCTTTAAAAATTTCTGTGTACGTTACTGCCCAATGTCGTAGGTGTGAAGAGGTAAGGAAAAGGTTATTATTATAATTTATAAGTACGGAATATATGTACTTATATATATATATACCTACAGAACTAAAATAAAAAAAAACTCTTTTAAAATCACGTTTAAAGCAAAACGCAAGATACAAACATTATAATAATAGCCCCAAATATAATTTTATCAAATGGTACATTTATTATGAAACAATTCAAAATACATTAAAAAAATAAAACATTTTTATTTAAAGTTAGTTTGTGTTGTTATAGTCAGTAGAAGACTTAGTCTGCGTACTGTCATCCAATCTTGAATTTTCCATACTTAATTACTAACTGGTAAAAGTTTTAGGCGTGATCACCCCAAAATGTTTTGTTGGTCCACCGGTCGATCGCTATCGACGTAATGCCCACCCCGGAGCTACATAATAACTATTTTCATCTGCAAAATTTTTAGAATCTTGTATTCAAATCATCTGTTAATCATAAAAAAAATGCATATGATTGCATATGAAATGTAATAACGTACCCGATTGCTTATGAAACATAAGAAGAAATACAAATAAATTTTAAGGATGATTATGCAATGGTGAATTCTAAATGTTTTCATTATTCGTGAAAAAACATCTCAAAATGTTTTTATTCGGGAAGAACTTGCACACAAATTTATTAAACGCAGACGATATTCTTCATGCTGCTCTAGTGGACACTTTTAATTTTTTTTTCTTTGTTGCAACACATTTTTTTATTTCATAGAATTCCAGAATTCAAATTTAAACGTTCCTAAACACATACCATTGTATACTTTTGTTGTGACGATGAACAAGTCATCTAAATTAACTCAAGTGAAGGGCACAGACAAAACATATTCCAAAAGAAAGTTCAACCATAATTTCAAAGACCGCTTCCGTATCATCCTCAAAGAATAACCAAAAACGTTGTGTTTCTTTTCTGGTGTTTTTTAAAAATAACGTACAGGTAGAATGTTCTTTGAATAATGGTTTCTATTCATACTTACGATTCTTCTCAATAAAGTTTTTGTAAAAGAATCTATTGTAACTATTCAAGTTATTACTTGAGACATCAAGATGAGTTAAAACAACTTCATTGTCTGTGATCCAACTATCTTTTCATTGTCTTTACCGAGGAACTAGAGGGAAAAACGAATCACGAATAGTTTTTTTTTTCTAAGCAAGAGAATGAAGTGCTTATGTTTTCTGGCCGCAAGCGAAAACTATATAACTACAACTATCCTTTAAAAAAAAAGGTCTCGTAAAAGGTGAAGGTTTTTCATGAAATATTCATTTACAGTGTAACTGGCGAAAGCGTGGATTTTTCTTTGTAAATAAAAAGTGGAAAGCTTAAGATTTATGAAAAAATGCAACGATATTGTGACAAACAAGTGGGTAAACTACATCATAAATAACTATAATTATTTTTCATTTTTTTCAAATCAATGAATAATGAATATTTCATCGTCATTACAAATTCAATGCCATTGATAATATTTTATTCATTGATTTCAATTACGATTTAAAATCATGAAATTAAATCTCTTAATAATAAGAATTTGAAAACATTGAGCTAATTTTATTCTAATCGGTACCGGTTTAAATAATTTTTACAATTATACGATTTTTACAAACACAATAATTATTATTTTTTGTTATTTTGAAATTTTACATATATCAAAATATTTTTGAGTAGTTACTAGATAACAAACGTCCTTCATAAGACCCTTGTTTTTTTTTAAATGTTATGTTAAAATATTTGGGGAATCGATATTGAAATATGTAAAGAAATTCATTTAACTTAATACTTAAAATTAAGTTGATTTTTAAGATAATTTTTCTTTTGGTGGGAAGTATGTCAAAGATAGGACATCTTTTGTTTTGAATTTCTTTTTATATCGCATTACATGGTATTTATGAAATACAATTTACGAATATAGAAATCTACTGAAAGAATTATAAATTAGATAGATTTTGTATTAAAAAATCTAAGAATTTATCCATATTACTTTCCACGAAATTTTAGAAAACAGGGATCAACACTTAGTGGGACATAACAGGTTGTACAAACTTATCTAATTCTTTTCTCATATGTTTTAGAAGAGCACAAACGGCAACGTCTATTAGTTGTTTTTGACACGCTTTTATAAGTTTTATTTGTATGTAAAGGTATCTTTGAACTCGATTTTAACCAACTTTAAAAGGTCAGATTAATTCGAAATTTTGCACACTTGTCAAGAATCGATGACAATACAATAATTTCATAATTTTGTTCCATTGTCCTGATCAAAATCATCAGGACAATGATTCCAGATTAGGCAACTAATTCCATATACCACTTACAGATCTGGCGACTTATTGCATATACCATTTTCAGATTTGGCGACTAATTCCCTATACCATTTCCAGATTTGGTGACTAATTCCAGATTAAAGGACTAAAAGCGTATACACTTGTGGTTAATACAAGTAAAACGAACAAAAACAAGTGGTCTTTATGTGAGAAAGGGGAGGGTGGGTGCGTCAGCAATTTCTTACCGTAATATAAACAATTGTCTAGTTTTTCTGAAAGTGGAAACAAAAAAAAATGACTCGTGCATGTGAAAAAAATAATTTATGTTGTAACTGCTACATATTTTTAAAAGCTTTTATTTAAGTTACAATGTATGTATGTATGTATGTATGCATGTATGTATGTAATTTGTTCTGAATCTTGCAACTCAATTTTGAAGCTGATATTTCCTCCATTGAGCTGAAATTTTGTATACACGTTTGTTTGGATGACATGCATGTTTTGACCATTTATATTCGATATTGCAATTAATTAAAAAGATATTAATTAAAAACGTTAAACTAGTTTGGGCGCCAACTTGGATATATCTGCATTGTTGTAAAATAAATTAAATGTAAAAAAACTTTTTAAGAACAAGCTTTTATTTAAACGCGCTAAAAAGAATAAATAAACTTTTCCTTTAAAACTTTTTTACTATCAACTTATAACGTCATTACACATTTATATGATATAAAGCTTGTCGCAATATTTAAGTACTATTTACTTAGTTTGAATTTTTAAAAAAAATCAATCAGGTCAAGTTATTTATTTTACTTGTTTATCTACACAGGTAATCTCCGACAATTTTATATCATATAAATTGTGTAATGACGTTATAATTGATAGTAGTTTAAAAAAGTTTATTTTTTTTTTTTTTTTGTTTTTTTTTTTTCATTTAATTTTTATTTTTATAAAGCAATACGTTAATAAGTGATGATACGAATTAACATTATAGTAATACGTTTAAAAGGTGATAATACATAATATTTTTTCTCAACACTCTTTTATTCGTTTGATCTGTATCTATAGGAACGGAATCTTTGAAATATAACGACGCGGGACTCATCCGAGGCCCCGTAAACGGAGAGAATAAATAACCCTTCAGACCTGTTAATTAATATCCATTGAAGAACAAGACTAATTCCAGCAGCCACGTAATTCCGGCTCCAAATATCAAACTCAAGGATAAATTCAACAATGAATAAACGATAGTTTAAAAAACTAGAAAAACACCCTTTTATTGTAGATCGAACTAAAAAAATGAAAAATAAAATATAGTTTTAAAAAAACTGAAAAACCCGCTTTTATAGTGAATCGAACCGAAAAGTAAAAAAAAAATACTTTTTAATATATAAAAATAAAATGATTAACGAGAAAATTAATGTCATTGGGGTAAAAGCGTGGAGTGCTCTATATTAATTGCAATAATTTCTTACTAGTTCTATTCCGAAATGCTGAGTTAGTGTAAAAATGTAGTACAAAGCAACCCACACTTTAACCCCAATGACATTAATTTTCTCGTTAATCATTTTTTTCTTATATCAAGAATTATTTTTTTACTTTTTAGTTCGATTCACTATAAAAGCGTGATCTTTAGTTTTTTTAAAACTATATTTTATTTTAAGTTAGCCTGTGGTCACCAGCTTTAGTAATCTAAAACAATTTTCTTGCTGCTCAGGAAATTTATAGGTCGTCTTTTGCGTTTACGGCTTGAAAACACAGCTAAATAGCACAAATTACAGTTGGGAAAATAACTTCAGATCGACATTTAAAAATTATTGAAGTTGGTGGGAAATATACCACGGTCTCATAAAGGATTAAATTGTTTGCGTAATTTTCAGACTTTGTGGATCGTTATATTTCCGAATTTCGTTTATTTCTTGGGAAAGAAATGTAAAGAAATTATTCAATGTAAAGAAATTATTCAATGCAAGTAACACCCATTTCATTTCATAAAAAAAATATTATTTATGCTATGTAGCTAAAACAGTTCGAATAAGCTCAAAAGCTATTTAATTTTTAAAATTAAAATATATATATATATCAAATATATGCTATAATTTTGTCTTTTTCAAAAAAAATTGCAAGAAAAATTTCAATTACAAATTCTAACACACATTTTAAATTTTTCTAATTACTTGTACGTGCAACAACAACCTTTTTTATAAGACGCAATAAGAATTTAATTTATTCCTCACGAGTTCTTTAAATTCTTTTTAAAAAAAATTCTTTTTAACAATCGAAAAAACAACTTTCAACAGGAAGTTGTAAAGAAAACTATTTCGTGAAAGTAGGAAATTCGTTTAGTTTTACACATACAGGGAAAAAGATTGAAATAGCAGAGATTTCGAAAGCAAATTTGCAAATCGTTTCCCTTTATCTGAGCAAAATAGTGTTAAATTGAAATTCTCTTTAATGGTGTTATTACGTAGATTCTCTACTTTGTTTTGACAATACTTCAAAAGAAATGGAAAAGTAAAATGAAAAAATTTTAATTTCATGGTTCAATAAAATATAAAATTTTGAAAAAAAAAAATACTAAATTTAAGAAACGATATTAAACAATATTTCTCGATTTTCATTAAATAACTACCTAAAGCAAAGAAAATAAAAAATGTCATAATTTTATAACTTCATACATTTCTTCTTTTATTTATATGGCAGTGCAATGTACTAAATTTGCAAAAACATCGCTCTCAACTCAGAAAATCACCATTCTAAATGAAATATGCTAGATAATGACACAACAATTTAAATTTTTAGAAATAATAGTACTTATTTAAAAAAACAATTTTCGATTATTTCAAGGATTTGCTGAATTTTTTCAATATTGAATCATATATAAATGATAAAATAAAATACAATTGATATATATGTAGCAGTTTTCATTTTATTTTTCTAAAAAATTTAACAACAGTCATTATTATTAGAGATTAAATAGTTTTTTTTTTACAGTATGGAAACTCATTATAAAAATTTATTAATATTTATCCCTAAAAATATTATTACAGGAGTCTGTTGTTATATTTACCTTCAAAAATATTATTATAAAAACCTATAACCATTTTTATCTTGAAAAACATTTTCAAATCATATACAAATATAATTGTTTATTTCGTAACTTCAAACCATATGGCTTATTATTTACATTTTCATAGATTCTTAAAAAGTATAACTTGTTACAAAAAGTTAAATCGATATAAAAAAATAACCAAATTTCGAAATATCGCCGTAACTTATTTTTTAAAACTTTTAAATTAAAACTTTTCATACGAAGCATATAGCTTCTTTTAAAATAATTTAAAAAACTGCAACCGCAAAATTAAAATATTTCGAGATTTTTTAATCTCACAATTTATTCAGAGTAACAGCTCTTGTTTATAATACACAGTGGGAAGTAGAAACTTCATTTTTTTTAAAAATGCAATAAAAACACACTACATGTTTTACTTGACTTTATTGTTATTTTCCGCCTATCACGCAACATTGGAAATTTGAATTTACACAGTTTTAAACACAATGTGTCTGTTAAATTTCGCCCTTCATTATCAATACACTGATGGAGTCGATTTCGAAAACTTTGAGTCACCTTTTCAAGCATATCGATAGGGGATATTGTCGATTCCGGCTCGGATATGGTTCTTTATATCTTCTAGGGTCTTGGAGCGATCTTTGTAAACCAGGGACTTGAGATAAGTTTACAGGAAATAATCAAAAGGGGATAAATCAGGTGAGCACGCAGGCCAGTTTACGTCTCCTCGCAGGGAGATCAGTCATTCGGGAAAGGGTTTTCTTAAAATACCCATGGAAACACTGGAGGTGTGGGCTGCGATCCCATCTTGTTACTACACGATGTCAAGACCTCTTTCTTGGAGAGCGGGTAAGAAGAATTGTTGGATCATTGTCACATACCGGTCTGAATTGAGACACGACCTCGTTCCCCATTTTCAGGTGTTCTAACAGTCTTAAGAGGTCCTTTCCTTTCTTAGGACACATTCTCCGTTGCTCCGAAGGCATCATTCCACATTAAAACACATTTCCGATCAAGAACATGACTTCGTGGAGAAATATCGAAGTGACGAGAAAAGGCACATTGCACTGCAATCACCGACCGAGAAATACGCCTCCACGTCAAATGCGCGCTGCTGCCTCATCCACAACAGTTTTGAGACAGAGACGGACGGGAACACAAATATACCTCTCCACCCCTTCCACCAAACCCCTAACCACGCCCCTGAACTCTCTACGAACACTCCTAGAGCATATTCAGAAAAGGAAGTTCCCGCGCCCCACACTGTAACTGTAACTGATTGTCCAAACCAGCAGAAGCGCCCTCTAGCGACCACCCATCTTCAATACAGGCCAGATGGAGAGGATATGGTCCTATTAAAATCGTCTATGTTCTTTGCCCATTATTTTTTTTTTGACGATATTTGTTGTCTTTATGTAATTTAACTTAAATTAATAAATAATTGTGAGTTCAGCCCCGAATGTATAGCTTTTAGTTTATAATATTTATAAAATCTAATGTTCCACACCAGAACATCCAATGTTCGATTAAAGGCATGGATATTTTTCGTTTATCAAAAGAAACTGCGACAAAATTGCAGTGAAGCCAAAAAGAAATTTAAAAAAAAAATCCCAAGAAAAACACTTCTTTGAAGTTTGGGATAGTTTTGCAATGTGACAAAGAGGAGAAAAAAATCGTAATTTTGTCAAAAGTATTTAAACTGAAAGAGATTCATTACTGTCACTTCATGTTATTACAACTAACGAAGACCATGAAATAATTGGATTGATAGTGACGGACGGTGGAAAAAAATTCCATGCAATATAAATCAGGAAATAGGAGGTAACATCTACGAGAACACCATGAAAGCCAGTTAAGAATCTGTCTTGTTAGGTGGTAGTAGTATGTCTTAAGGTTCTATTTTTATTTTACCCATTAGTAAAACAGGAGATGTGGCTGTCATTCACAAAGTCTAAGATATATTTCCCACCCACATACACACTAAGTGATTTGGTTTATAACTCTTTTGGTACAACTTTTAATTGCATATTAATGTCACAGCTTATTTAATATATGATAGCAAAGGTTTATGAGCCATATTTAATAGCTAGAAAATACAAAACGTGATATCGCTAGTTCTTGGAAAATTTAGCATTTTTATCAAAGTTAATTACGTGATATCTCTTTCTCTTCTAGTTTTTTAATCTCTTCTAAAAAAATAATGATGGAAAATAACCTTTACATCATTATTTTTTGATTTTTTAATGTAGCTTCAAGTAAGTGATAAAAAACACTTTTTTTTAAAAAAAAATATAATATTAAATTATTTATTTTGTTTGATACTTACCCAATTAATGGTGTCTAGAATTCAAGAACTTTTTGAAGAATCAGTCTAATTCATTTCATTAAATTGGAATTTTGTTTTAAAAGTAGGGAGAAGAGGGCTTAAAATTATAAACTTTATAACATGTTGTAACTAAATTTTGATTAAAAACAAATTTAATATCGATTTACAAAATACTCGTGGATGAGATACATATAGAGATGAAGGAAGGTCACTTAAATTAATAATTTATTATTTTTTTATTTTAAAATGTCATGAAATAATATTGATATGGTAGAAAAGGATTCATTTGTCAAAAAGCAAGTTTTAATGTGAACTGATTATGTTTGAAATAGTAATTTTGGAAAAGCGCGTAAATGCATAATTTTTTCAACATTTAGTGTCAGTTGATTTAGAATATACATATAAAGTTCTATTTTCGAATATTACTAAAAAAAATTACAAAAATCTTTTAAAAAATTCGCGGCGCTAGTCTGATATCACGGGGCATTCGCCAATCTGTTGTTCATGTTCGCCATTATGGGCGATAACATTACAATATGGTTACCTTGATATTTTAATGTGGTTGCCATGGGTATAACTATATTAGAAATAATTTTTATTGGTTTTATTCCCGGATAATCCTATTAATTTCAGATGATTTTAATTCGATTTCTTTAACAATATCTAACCATTTTCATTGCGTTTCCGAATCAAGCTATTATTTCAGTCCTCTGTTTTATTTTATGCTATTTTCGAATGCGGATATTTCTAATATCTATAATCATTTTACTAAAACAAATTTTAATATCTTATATTATTTATTTATAATTATGTTATTTATCTACTTATTATTTTGCTGTTTATTTATAATTATGTTGTATGAGTATTCTTATGTATAATTTTTATTATATTACAATACGACGATTTCCTTTTTTATAATTACTATTAAATTATATTATGATTATTATATATAATACTTATTATTAAATCATACTATATGAATATTATATATCATTACTATTAAAGTATATTATAAGATTTTTACTATATACTGCCTTATATTAGTATATAGTACATGCAACTTTTTATTATATTATACTTATATTCATTATTTATTAATTGATCTTGGTTATTCTCAATCTCTTCCTATATTCTTCAAAACAATTCTTTAAAATTATCTTCCTGATGATTTTTTTTACCGCTAGGCCGCCATCTTGAATTTCATTCCGGTGACAATAAAAGCTGCTTGGCGCCTTGCCCCGTGAAATCAAACTGGATCCAAATTCACTCAATCTATACATTTTAAGTGACTCTATATCTTTTATTTTAAAAGATACTAAAATAAGATTTCACATCAAATAAAATGTTTATTGAAATTGATTTATTGAATAACAACATTACTAATCAATCACAAATTTAGCTTAATAGGGAACATGAGAATGTCAATTGATGCTCAAAAATAAAACACACAAGTCACAATCAAAAGACGTTTTCATACTTCAGCACTTTTAACTGTAACCAATCTGACATTTCATTCTTATCTCGAATTACAATACACAAGGCAAAAACAACAGAGCTCGCTATTTCGTTTAACAATTACAAGTCACCACAAACCACAACACAGTTACTTTTCTCACACAGAAACCATTACAATTATGATTACGAACAACTAGTAAAGTTACCAGCAAAGCAACCGCTTCGCGTGTGAATGGAAATAAAACGTATGCCGATGAATTTTTTTAATATAATGATGTCCTCATCATTATTTTTCTCATAATTTAGATGCCACCGTCTGGACTACAGTCAGCAGTTCGAGCGATGCAGGAAACTGATTGATAGTGATTTTATGCTCGACTCCAAAATATAGATAAGAAAAGTAAACGTCTTGTGAGAATTTGTTTTTGATGTCTAGCTCTAAGTAGCTGTAATGTTCATAATCGTTCTGATAATATTGGCAGTTGAAAGATATTTGTAATTAAAAGCATTTGTGATGTTTCGGAGAATATAAGAATGAATAGCTAATATTCTTAATAAACACACACACAGCTTCAATTAAGTATAGTCGAATATTTTCTAGGTGAATATGGCATATTCCAATATTTAAAATATTTCTATTGAAATTTTTGAGGGTCTTTATATTTTCTCCAAAAGCCTGCAGGGTGGCGTGGTTGGTTTGTCGCTGGCCTTCTGCACCCAAGGTTGTGGGTATTTAAAAAAAAATATTTTCTCCAAAATAATTGAGGAAATTAAACACAAACACTGTGATTTTTAATTTTTATTCTATTTATTGAATTTACTCGTAATATAAATTTTTTTTATATATATAATAATTAACATTTAAATAAGACAATTATATAAAGCCATCGACCGACTGCAGGATATCAAATTTAACAGTCACGTAAAAAAATCAATTATTTCTAAAAGCATTATATCATCGATTACCATTTTAAAAACTATAATTAATTACAAACAGGAAGCATGTATAAATTTATTTTGAATTTATTAATACTACTTAGAAAATAAAATAATCAGTTAACTATCAAGTTGAAATTAACACAATTTCATTTTCAGTAAAGATTATAAACGTAATAAACTTCCACTTAGAAACAAGAAGACTACAGAAAAAGACTTGTTAATTTTGCACCACGGTCAAATGACGAAGCCCGAGTTGGTACCTCACTCTCCAAACCTCCACACTACGCCGACTTCGGGCTTCGACAGATTTGAGAACGAACGCATGCCTCAAACACAACAGGTTTCGGCAACAGCAGGACTCGAACCCATGACTCAACAAAAAAAAAATATCCTCCACGAATTCGGGTGAGTGAGTGAATATTAATGTCACACTGTTCAGCTACACGAGAGCTTTTGTACACGGAACTCGTAATATTGAACCATGGTCAAGTGAAGAGGACAACGCCTGAGCTGCCTCCCCTCCTAACTACCACACCACACCAACGGGAGGACGTTTGAGCTTTCGTCAGATTTAACGTGCATCGTTTCCCTACACGGCGGGTCTTTAGTGGTACTGGGCTCGAATTCATGACATGCCAGCCACGATCCGACATCTTGACCACTGGGCTACCCCCCCCCCCACACACACACGAATTCGGGACAGAGACCACTCAGAAACTATGACCAATTCAAATCAGAGAAGGATAAGTAAATGCATTGTGTTCACACAAAAAGTCGCTGATAAATGCGACGGTTAATGAAATCACACATTGAGAAGACAGAATAAATACAATAAAGCAAAAATAAAGTAATTATTCGATGGTTGATTACTACAAAAAAAAAAAAAAAAAAAAAAAACCGCTTGAATTGCACACTGATTCAGATTCGGGATTAAAAATTCTTTCATTTTAATTCATTTTTTATATTTTTCTACAACGAAAATTTTTTTTTAAAATTCCCTTTTGGGGCCTCCTTATAGAATTTGCTACGCCTTTTATTTCTACGGCTAAAAATCCAGTGTTATTTTCTGGTATGACATTAATCTAAGTAACGGTTAATTGCTAGAGTACTCCAGAATGTCAATGTTCTTTCAGTTCATTAATGAAATACTTGGTCATCCATCAAAGATTTTGAAACATTCCGCAGAAAAAAATGCATTTTCAAAACACAATTATTTCCCTAAAAACCAGTTTTACACTCAGTTCGTTCGCTTCTCTGTCTTTTCTTAATGATTCTGACGGGTATTTTGAAATAAAATGCTACATTTTAAACTGAGCAATTTAAGAATCACAAATTTTTTACCAAGGATTTGAATCAGTTCATTTGTAATTATATTTCGTTTAAAAAATATTTTTTATTGTCAAATAATATATTGAATGCACGAAAGCTTTCATATTTCTTTGAAAGTAAACGGTACGATTTTTTTCTTAATTGTGTACTTTTTGTTTTTATGATTTCGTTTTTACTGCCAACATTCATCTTTAATTTATTTAAAATTATTCATTGAAATAAGCTTGTTATGATAAGGGAATAAAAATTTAAACCAAGTTTTTGAAACGACGGAAGAGAAAGAAATAACACACGCGTGTATTAAATTAATTATTTTTCTATTAATTTTATTTTGAATTAGTTATCATAAAAAAACCTTAAAAGAACAATAATTTTATTCTAAACATCTTTCATTTTAATTCTCTTGGTAATACAGCTATTGTGAATTTAAAACAATATATTCGCGCATTTCTGCATAATATATATTTAATTCGCCATTCCTGTTTTCACCTAACTAATTATACCCCTGGTTTAATAGAAAGAATGCAAATTTAAAATAAATATTTTTGAACAAATATTACAATTAAATACCGTAAAATCTGACGTATAACGCGTACCCATACTTCCAAGCTGTATTTTTTTTTTAGGTATATTCGCCGTATAACGCGCACTCCCTTTTTTACAAAGAATCCTGAAATGTGCGTGTGCAATTAATTCTCTTATGCTTTGAAGTCATTTATTCAAGATGTTACCCAAAAGAAAAAATAGTATACTTTCAGAGCTATAACTCTTTAAGTTTTCATAAAGAGAATGTCATTTCTTTTAAGTAGACATATTTCAGTATATGTAGAAGTCAAACTTTTTTGATACTCCTCTCTATTTTTTTTATTTTCAAAGCTCTCATTTTCATACCCGGCGTATAACGCGTACCCGCAAATTTTGATCTTATTTTTTGTGTTGAGTGCGCGTTATACGTCGGATTTAACGGTACATAATTGAAATAGTTCTTAGGCTTTGCGGGCGTTACGTATCAAAAGTATAATAAGTCACAACGGGTTTAGTGTTAAATACGAAGGTTTAGAACAAAAAAGAGTATTAGGTATATATATAGTCGAGGACTATTTCTGTTGGTTACTTGTATGTAGATTTGCCAAAGGTTATTTCTTGATAAACAGAGAACTACTTCTTTGGTTTTAATCTTCTTTTATTCATTGTCACAGGCATATAAAGTTTCAGTACAATTGGAATAACTAACTAATATGGAAGCACACAAACACATAGCAGAAGCAACAAGTAGCAGCAACAACATACATGATGAACACAAAGACTAAGAGCATACAGCACTCTAGGTTTATATTCTGGCGGTGAAGATCGCGTGACTCCTTTGTAACGGGAGATATGATTGGTGAGAACGGGCGGGAACGAGATTTCGGATGCAGTATTACTATTCAATTACGATTAAGATTAAGGCGTTAATTTTGAACCAAAGAATTAGAAAATATTTGAAAGGATTTAATTTAAAGGATACTAAAGAGAGTCATTACATATATATATAATGTACCTATAATTATATATTTAAAAAAACCCTAAAAATATGTTTTGTATTTAACAGGAATTAACAAAGCGTAAAAAACAGACAATTTCAATTCAAGTGTATACATTTTGAGAACAAAAAATAACACCAATACAATATATATAGTATTAGATTAACAAAGAAAAAAAATTATAGCAAGGGATGATACTAAAATTTAAAGATCACGTGATGCAGAGACATCAACCATAATATTTAAATTATAAACCAACTTTGACGCCATGATAAACTATTTGGTAAATTAACCGATTCGTAACGGAGTTCGAACTTCGTTGTTTCCAGTGAGTGTCGCACTATAAAGCAACATGATGGCTATTGGCAAAGGACCTCGTAATTTTGAACTAGGGTCAAGTGACGAGAACAACATCTGAGCCGACACCTCACTCTCCTAACTTCTACACTACGGGAGGACTTCGATCTTCGACAGATTTAACGTGCATCAACTCCTCTACACGGAAGGTCTACAGTACCCTAGGGCTGGAACTTACGATACACCGGTCACAAGTTCGTGACGATGACCACTAGGCTGTCACGTCCAAGTCGGTGTGGATGCCATTCGCTAACTTTAGCAGAAAATCCAACGTAAATTTTAACGGTATCATTCTTCCAAGATTTCCATTTTTATTTGTAATCAACATCAAATACACACAAGCAAATTTGTTTCTCAGAAAAACGTAAAATCAAACGAATTATTTATTCAATTCCTACTCTATTAACTCACTCTCTCCCTATATATATTTGTTTATATATCTTGTTCAAATTTTCAATCGTTAATAAAATACTTCATATTCATCCATTCAAGTTCAAATAAATTTTTTTAACTTGTAGTGGATGACACTTGATGTTAATACAGTTTTTTCAAATATCAATTCATTAATTACCGGTTTTCGACGCCAACTTAGATTCGCCTCCATTGTTGTAACAATACAACTGTTAAAACAATGACAAAAGTTGGCGTCGAAAACCGGGTTTTCAGCCAAACTAGCCAAACCGGGTGTGCATTGTTAGAACAATGCAGAAATATCATGCTCTTTTTTCAATTCCTACTATTAGTTCCCTCTCTCCCTATATGTATATATATACAAATTTTCAATCTTTAATAAAATACTTTCTATTCATCCATTCAAAATAGGAAATGACTTAAAAAATTTATTTTATATTACTTGTTTTTACGTATTCTGTCCTTTCTTCTGATTAATAAATAAAAATTATAAAGAAATATACATCCTAATAACCTGTTTTGATAGGAAAATAGCTTGGTACTTTTATACATATCAGAATTTTTCATAAGGAAAAAAACACACAGGAACACTTAACGTGTACATGATTTCCCATAGTTCATCAAGATTGTATCACAACTAAGTTATCACTGAGTTTAATGTCGAAATGCGACTATATATACTTTTGACACAAAAACTAAATCTTAAGAATTAATGAATTATATCAACGCACGTAAGCAACACAAAGACTACATTGTTTTATTTCCCAAGGCATTTCGATATTGGATTAGCAATCCATTCATTCCCTCATTGTGGGAAGTAGTTGTACTTGAAACAACGTTGCGTAATACCGTCGCCACATGACTTCATGCACCAAATTATCATTTTTTTACGGATACTTAAACCCAATCTTTTCACCCAAAGATTAGCGGCATTTATAAAAGGTCAGTGATTTACAAGTATGTCTTTTTTTTGTTTCTCATTTGTTCAATCCAAGAAAAGTACGGGGCTATTAGAGCCCATCCATACGGAAGTTCTCTTGTCTGACGTCTTACATGAGACGCTTAAGTCTACTACAGCGTCACTCTTTTAAATGTCAAGTCATTCCGGGAAATGATTCGGCAATAAACGCGTTCATTTAACAAAGAATTATTGTGATTCCTGTGATCATGGCGGTTCCTAATGAGAGCGTAAATATGGGTTAGATTCCATAACTGTATGCGGGCGGAAATGGTAACAATGGCTTAATTGCAAAACGCTAATACTGTAGACTATATATGACGAGTATCTTTCTATTATAATTGCTAGCAAATTAAATTTTGGTCGAGTTTAGTTTTAAATTTTCACTGTTAATAGGTCTGAAAAATATTTTAGTAAAAAATATTATTATTAAATGTATTTGATGTTTCTTAAAAAACGAACAATGATTTAAATCTTTGCAATGTGCAAATGATTATCATACTTTAATTTTATGGTTGGAGATTGAGAATTATATTAACATCGCACTTTTTGGCAACACGAGGGCTATTGGCAACGGACCTTATCATTTTGAACCACGGTCGCGTGAGGAGGACGACAATTGAGCTGGCACCCTTGTGCAAACTATCACACCACGCCAACGAGGACTTTCAGTTTGACATTTTTAGCGTGCATCAATCCCCTCTCCACGGCGGGTGTTCAATGGCACCAGGATACGCCAGCCACGAGTTCGGGATCATAACTACTATAGGCTACCACGGTAACAGTTAAAACGTCACATTCCAAAGGGAGTGCGAGATCATCTAATTTATTGGGCTGCGAACTCGGAAAGAAATTAAGAACCCTTATTCTAAGGAATGAACCACCGAAATTATAAGAACGAAAGGAACGTTCTTTCTAAAGTGGTGGTGGTGGGGTCTTCGACCTCTTACGCTCCGAGGGCCAAATTAATACTCACAATGACCCGCGGGCCACATCAATAAATTCACAGTTATCCGTGGGCCACACTTCCACCAAAAAAATATCATAGTCAAGAAATTTACATAAAAAAAAAGAGAGAGGTTTGTTTTACAAAGCTACAACTGATTCTAAGTGAGGAGATGGTGTTTACATACATAACGGTTTCAAAAACATTAAAGAGAAGTCAAATTAAAATATTTTGCAGACCTGTTAAGAGTCCCCCTTTTTTCCGAAAATTTCTTAGATTGTATGCATTGTCAGATTTTTTTTATATATTTAAAACTATTTAAGCCACGTTGAAATTTTTGAAAGATTCGTTCTTTTCCCAAAATTTTATCTTAAATGGATATTAAACACATTAGTGAAATGTTTTAAACATCAAGAATAACAGAAAAAATGGCGCTTTTTTATACGACAAAAAGCAGACAAGCCAATTTCTTTTAAAATTGCCTCAAATTCAAATGAGGGACCACTAAAATGCCATCAACGGGCCCACGGGCCACAGGTTGAAGACCTTTATTCTAAAGTATATAACGGACACAAATATATAAAAACAAATATTCTGCTAGGATTGCGTTATTGGCAACGAAAAAAATACCTGTTACGCAATTCCTGGGTACCTTATGGACTCTAAGGTGGCAGGTTATTAGGTTATCCACAAACTAACCGATCCTCCGACCCAAAAGTTCATGAACGCAGGGCGGAACATCGAAATTGACTAACACCCAACAAAAACCGATGGCAAGTTTATGAGGCAGGTCATAAAAACAAGAGGCAGTAACTGCCAAATAGTGGAAAAGAATATTCGTTACCTGTCTATCGCACATTACTTTCAATACCAATCGGTCAGATCCTAGCAATCCTAAGGGGGAAGGGGGACACATTGAAAATTTACGTTCCAAAAAGGACGGCAGGAATGCTAGATGGGTAGGAGGCTCCATTTTGGAAGGGGGACAAGGGGCCTCTCTCTTGTCACAGCTGTAAATCAACAAGCTGGCCGTTTGTTTTCCCGCGCTTGGGAGAAAAATAAAGTAGCTTGTAAAAAGTTTGGGAAAGTTGAGATAAATTGGATAGGGGGGTTTGATAACCGAGATCTACGATGGAGTGGTGGAACCAGAGATGTTTGAGAGTGCCTGCCGCCGTTGATTTAGGTGTCGCACAAACGATGACATACACGTCTGTGGGAAATGGTAGGTGAATTGTAATAGATTGCTTATAGAATATTATCGGTCACGTTCAACTAATAAGAGATAGTATTGATACCATTCTTCATTTGATGTAGATACGAAATAATCTGGGCGCCGCGTCGAATTATGTCACATAAACTTAACGGATTCTTTTGTATTTCTCTCATCAGAACAGTATACTTTACTTCCGAAAAACTAACTTTTTTCCCATCATTACCATTTTAGGAAATAAGATGAATATGTTCAAGTTATATATGACCATTTTAAGAGATATTTAAATTTATTTTTCCAAAAATGATCGTTAAATCTTCAAATTTATTCATAGAATACAAAGAAATATTTCACAAAATCTGCACGAAAAAATAAATTGATCAGTTAAGAAAAACTTGCTATGACATGCGAATTATTTTTTTTTTTTTGGTTTTTAACACTAGGGTTTACAGTTGCTTAGATCAGTGGTCTTCAAACTGCGTTCCATGGAACCCTAGAGTTCCCCAAGATATTCACAGGGGTCCCATAAGTCACAATTAAAAATCATAAAGAAAAACATAAATGTATACGCTAAATGGATTCCCGTTTCTATTAAGTTTCGGTTTTAATCCCCAAATTATTAAAGCTGAAAATTTTATTTACATGTACATAACTTTATTTTGTATATGCTTTAGCTCCTAAATTTTAGATTGCAAATTCATGCAAAATACGATAACATATCTATAAACATTTAAATGCCGTTCAGAACAATGTATTTAAATGTAATACATTTTTTCAAATTGAATGGCTAAAAAACAAAACAAAATATAAAAACAAATGAAATGTTCCTGAAGATAATTTCAATTAACCTAAACTTCAACATTTTGGATAAAAAATACAAACATATATTCCATTTACTAAATGTAAGGCTTGGGTAGAGGAAACTTGGATCACAAATTAATATTATTACAGCATCTGAGTAAATTATACTAAAATAATATTAAAATTTTAAATGACAAATACAATACTTTTTAGTTGTCTTTATACAAAGTGCCTGTAGCATTATCTATTTTAATATTAGTTCAAAATATATTCTTTTATGTATGGAATGGGGTTCCCTCAAAACACCTTACAGTTCTAAGGGTTCCGTGAGTCGAAAAAATCTAGATTAACATTAGATTTTTTGACGAATTTTGGACTTCATGAGCTTAAATTACAAAAGCAATTACTATAATTCTTTAGTGATTTTTGCTGACAATTATTGTATAATGGGACGAATTTATACATAAAATTATTTCCCCTTCAGCCCGGTTATTTAAGAACTCAATACGATGTATACCTATATTGACGGATTTTCGTCAAAATGACGGATAAACTAATTTCATAGATAACAGAAATAATCTTTGTTTTTACCTGATGAATTATTTTCTAGAGACAAATATAAAAATAGTTAGAACGTATATACTGCATAAAAATCAAAATTTCACGGAGATATCTTTTGGTGGCTTCAAACAAGATAACACACCGCGGAAAATGTATATAGGCAACAGAATATACCCGCAAAAAATATGCATAATAAATGGTATGAAAACAGTAGCGTACACCGACCTCCCTTTCCTGTGGAGGGGTACATTTTGTACAAAAACACGAAGATGAAAGAGAATCGAGGGGTAATATTTATCATAAAAATTAAAAAACGGTTGGTCTGTGAGGGGTTGAACCCCAAAACTGACATTTCGCCCCAGTATGAAGAGATAAAGTTTTTATAAGTTTGTATCGTAACAGAGTTAGTAAACTTATATTCAGTTTGATAAGAGTGTAACTGTATCTAAATTTATCGTTTTATTCAATAAGACATTACGTGATTTCAACGTAAGAAAAAATGTCTGTGAATCTAATGTTACGAAAATGTAGATGAAAAGCCATAAAATATGATATGATGACCAGGGACGTCTTAAGACATGGGCCAACTGGGCCCAGGGCCTTGCCTTAAGTGGGGGCATCGTTTCGTTCTCGACTTTGTTTTAATAAGATCATGATTCGGATAATTTTAATGATCAAATTTTATTCCCGTACCTATTCTACTAAAAACAGGGAATTTCAAACTGCATGACAACTGGCAAAATTGGTAAAACTGCATTATTATGTGATGACCGTTGTCCATGTCTAGGCCTAATACCTTAAGCAACCATTCAACTCATTTAGTCGAAATGCGGCCATCGGTCGAACCAGTTTGTGCCTAGGTTTTTGAGATTGTGAGTCTTGCACATTTATTTGTATAGAATTACCATTTGAACGAGTATTTAACAATGCAATGCTATATACTGTCTACTTTAAAGATTTCAGGTGAAAGCCTACCTTTGCATAAGGGCCCAGGGCAACAAAAATCTTAAGATTTCTCTGGGCCAAGGGCCTCAAAGAGTCTTAAGACGGTTCTGATGATGACAAATTAAAAAAAAATTAGTATTCTTCTCATTTAAATATTCACAAGTAGAAAAAGTACGAATTACAAATTTCAATATCTAATAAATAACATATTTTATAATCGGTTGATGAACTTAACACACAACAAAAAGAACGCGCAAAAAAACTAAATGATCTTAAGGTTTCCGTAACAATTACCTGTTCTGAATTAGTTTTACTCTTGATAAAAAAAAAATTAGCCCACACACAAAATATCTAACAAATAAGTAACAAAAGCTTTGAACAAAAGATAAGCTGGGTCTTCTTTTTTCACAAAGGCATTCCTTTAGTTACAAAGACTGCAAAAACTTGTCACTTAAAACAGACAAATTGAGAGTTTGGGAAGAAAAAAAATAAACTGGCCTAACTACCATTTTTTTCCTTCCCTTGGCTATCTTTTTGGAACTTCTTTCATGTGGCAGGAAACGATTTTTCATATGACCGAGCAACAATGATTAATAGCTATCGCATGATTTGTTGAATTTCCCTTTAGAAAAACCTCTCAACAGAAATGGATTTGAGAAGTTACTAAAAAAAAGAAAAAAAGAACTTAATATAGATGTCTAAATGTTCCAGTTTACGTCAGAGAAAAGTTCCGCAATTATCAGTAATGAGTAAGTTGATTACTTTAATGTATCTTGAATCATGTAATATCTGTCGAAATACATCAAAATTCAATGTCATCTGATAAGATATCGCGTGATTCTTAAAGAAAAAAAATGTATCATCCTTTTTGAGGTACAACTATTTATATAAATAAAGTCGCATATTAAGAATAAATATTTTTTAACCTCTTAACGAACACATACTTTGAAAAAAAACCGGCAAAAAATATATCAATTGCTTATGTTTAAGAAAACACATTTTTTTTTGTTGCCAAAACAAGGTCTTAAAAAATACAAAATCAATCAAAATTTCTATTTTAATTTTGGATTTTGATCCATATTGTGCAAATAGCCGAATATTGGATTTTTGCACGCGTGCAACGACTTTTATTACTTTTCTTTTTGAATTGCTGTTTTAAAAAAAAACATATTTTTGTCAGCAAAAATATTTATTTACATTTTTTCGACAGGAGTAATAATAAAAACAGTATTTATTTTGAAAAATTATTCAAAATTTTCTTTTGTCAGATATATTTGGAAGCAATGTGCAGTACAGAGCCCAACATTACAGTTATTACACATAAAACGATTCTCTTTTCCTTTTTACTTTGCGCTATCCTTCTTAGTAAAACACACAGTATCTTGTAGGAGCTTCTTTTTTTGATATTGGTGGAACAAAACTGGGAAAAAGACGTTTCATTAGTCGTAGTGTCCCAGATGATTTTGGTCTACATGATTTTTTTTTTATATTTGTATTGCTATGATAATTTTGTATACATCTTTCTATAGACGAATTTGCTTCCCCCCCCCTCCGTTTTCTTATACAAAATATTTGCGTTCCAAATGCTGATGTCTAGCAAATGACAGAATACTTATTTAAATTATTTATCTCAAGTTACTAAAAATTTAATCTAAATTTAGGAAATCACGTCGACGGATTGCAATCAGTCACACGAGTGAAAATTACAAAAAGTGAAAATTCCAGTAGCATAAAATACTACTCCGCTCGAATTATCTCGAGTGGGCACAGTTTAAGACTGTTTCGATCACGCACGTTAAGGGGTTAAACATGCTTTCCTCTGAAATAGTATAAGTACTTATGTATTATCGCAACCTCCCTATTGGCGATATCATGTGAAGCGAAGCACAAGGTTGCCTGTTTAGTGCGTAAGACATAAGGAAATCGGGATCGCCAAGTTGGCAAGTTATTAATACAGTTGGCGATCGTTGTGATAATACGTAAATACCATATTATATTTTAAAACATCTATTTGCAAGAATCGATAGTTTTAATCTGATGTTTATTCCAAAAACAAAGTATTTGTTCAATGGAGAAGTGTTATGAAGCTTAAATTCTGCTTGAAAATATATTCGAACATAAAAATAAGATGAAAAACTGGACGACCAAAAGAAATTTCCCAAAGGGAGAGTCCCAAAATAGAAATCGTAAAACAAGAGTTCAGCACGTTTTTTCCCGCCACTTTTATGGAACACAAATGTGACGAAAGCAGCACAAAGTACTCCTAGCTCCGAAACACTAAATCTAAACTTACACAGTAAAAACAGTATTCTATTCCTTGAAAACAATTTTAGTTTAGTTAAAATAATTTTATTTACAATTACATGAAATATATTTTTTAATTTTAATTCATAACTTCGGGTAGCACTTTTCAATTCTTTTCTTTAAAACTAAATGCCCTCGTTTCGAATTGAATTTAAAGATTTGCCCCATGATATTTTCCGATATCGATTCTCAAAAATGACATTTGTAATAATTTTACGATTGAACTTAATTTCATTCGTTTCTTAGCGAAAAAAATGATAGTCAAGACGATAGATACTTCATTAAATATTAATGAACAATCGGACTTTCGAAAGTATTTTTTTAAACGAAAAACCATTTTTAAGTAACACTTTAAAAATCACAAGAGATTCGCAAAAGAAAAATTGCACATAAACACAACCGAGATATTTTAACTTTGGTTAATAAGTAAACATGCAAGAAAAAGAACTCCAAAACAAAAATTTCTAAAAAATATTTTCTCTTTTACCATTTTCTAAAAAAATATATCCCTAAAATCAAATATATTTTGCTGTGATAAATATTTGCCACCCACGCTAGCTTATTGATAATATTACGACGATAGTCGGTGCGAAAATGAGAAAAAAGTCGATCACAGAGAAAGATAAAGGTTCTTTTATCTACAAATACACAATATTTACCCAAGATTTTGACAGCAACAAATATTTGAGGTAAATATTATAAAGAAGTGTGAAGGGTCCATTGCATTTAATTCTTTACTAGAAACCTCATCATAAATTGACATAAAAGTCCTCAAACTGTAACTGTGGCACGTGTGTGTGAATGAGAACGAATTTATTTTTAAATAACTATAAATTCGATCTCACACCATACACAAATGAAATCGTATAAATACACCGTAAAAATACGCTTCTAAATATGGATTTTACATATATATAGAATAATTTTTTTCGATAATACAGCGATATCATTAATACGATAAACTTTCATCTTAATATTTAGCTATGAACGATATGAAGTTACGCGTGTAAATAAACTTACAATTCTGAGTTTTATTCAAAGAAATATAAAATAGAATCACTCATAAATGTTTTAGAAACAAACATACGAAAAAAGCACACCACGCAAAATATTTTCGAATTCCACGCAGAAATCAAAGAATAAAATACTAATTAAAATCTTCCTCACATGCTTAGCTCGTCTACAAATTTCACAAACAATGGATTTCTAAACTCTAACACACACGAAAAAAAGTTCTGCATGCAAGGCACATTTTTTCTTATTTTATCTTTTTCGATGGAACTGTTATGAACTCGTGTTTTTTCGCTTAGTAAGCAGCAGTCTTCCATTAAACAAACAAGATATTGTGTCGAAACTTCTGTAACAGACTGACACCAAGGATTTCCAGATAGCAGTTCTAACTAATTTGTGGAAAGTTTTTGCTTCATGTCTTTGTTGTATTATATCCTATAGCAGAGATGGCGAACCAACGGCACGCGTGGCATTGACGTCACGCGATACAATATTTTTGGCACAGCACTGATCTAAACGGTTTGAATTTTTGTTCAAAATACAAAATAACAAAGTTCACTGTGAAGTATTACTTGTCTTACAATCCTAACATAAATTATTAGTCATCTATCTAATCATCATTAGAAGTCATTTAATTTATAAAAAGTTATTAATGTTACTTTAATTTGAATTACACATATAACTAAACCATTTACAACAATACAGTGCAAAGTGTATTTTTTTCGTAGTAAATAAAGAGTTTTTAGTTTTTAGTATTTGGTTTTTTATTTCCCCAATAATTACAAGTCAAAATTATTTGATGGCACGCTTATACTTCACTAAACATTTCTTCAGAAAAAATGGCACGTTGTTCCATAAAGGTTTGCCACCCCTGTCCTATAGTATGAAATTTTAAATTTAGTTTTTAAACTGTATTACATCCAGCTTATATTGAAATCGATCTCTAATCATTTCCATAACCAAATATATATATATTCAGTAATTCGGAATACAAATAATAATTCGGATTATATTCCTAATAAAAACAAAAGAAAAGCCGTTTATCAGCTTTCTACATTAAAATAATTACTTGAAAAACGTCATGATACAAAAACTGCTCCCACCACACATTCTTGATATTTTCAAAGATAACCAATACTAATCTGTCTTCTTCGATCATTTCGATGACTCTTTCACTTATTACAATATTAGCAAATTAATTACGAAAAATAAACGAATATGGATATCAATAATTTTATGTAGATATTTTAATTATCAATCCATTTCAATAATTAACTGTAAAAAGATTTTTAAAAGAATATAATGAAAAAAAAAATTAAAAATCTCGAATTAATTAATAATTTTTCAAGGGAAAAAAAGGCCGGATATCTAAAGGTATTAACACAAAATGATCAAATTAAACAAATATATTTATTATATTATTACATAAAAACATAAAATAAACTCATTTTAAATAATTATTGAAAACATTTCAAAGATAAAAGACCTAAACGTGATTTCTGGTGCAATATCAGAGTACAAAAAGTTCAATGTTAATAAAAAGTAGGGTTTCTAAATAGGACGTCCGTCATTTTTTAGGAAAGTCTATAGAACTTGAATATCTTCACAATTAATATATCTAGAACTGCAATCAATTTGATTCAAAAATAGACACTACTGCAAACTATTCTCTGCCCTTATTAAATAGAAGAAAAAAATTTGATGAAACATTTTCAAAAAAAAAAAAAAAATACACAGAATACAGATTTTATTTTTGATAAATGTTTTTTTTTTTTGCTTCTTTATATCAAATTTTATTTTTAAAATTACAGATTATGGAAATTCCAATTTTTTACGAATTTTTTGAGAAAAATACGTATAATTATTCGTGAGATTTTATCCGAAATGATAACGTATTACAATAAATAAAATACTCATAGTTGAATTCATTAGAAATTTCTCTTATGATATCCATTGAATCTTTCGTAACTTTTTAGCAAACTATTATACGTTATTTGAACATAAGCTAACAATAAGCAACATACATCAATGACGTGACGTACTTGTACGTGAAACAAATAAATAAACGTATATCGTAGCTTGAAATATTTTTCTTGTCTTCAAAACGTGAAAAAAATGTGTCATTTTAAAACAGATAGACTGCAGTAAATAATATTTATAAAAAAAAATTATTTCATTGTGCTCTTAAGTATGAATTTCGGAGCACTTTTTTTAGTGGAAAACTATGATTTTACCCTGGTACTACAAATATAGCACAGAAGTATATAATCACAATTAAAAATTTACATGAAGTATAATTCAATATATTAATACAAAATACACCTCAAAATCTAAGGAAGTAAAAAATAAAGGAAATATGTTGTTTTTTCAAGTTAATATCAAATTGGTGCAAAATATTTTTCAAACAAAAAAAAAATTCTATTCCAAAAATCGAATTTTATTTTCTACTAATCATTAAAAAAAGAAAGTTGGATTTTTCCCACAATTCAAATAAAGAAGAAAAAAAAACTCACCCTTTTTCTGTGGCATGAACACCTACAATTAGGAGAAGCATCTCTAGTGTTTGCAAGCGGTTCGTAAGTTCGACCTTTTAATTTCTTGCTTTTAAAACATCCCATGGCTTAAGATTAGTTCACAGAGAAGCTTGGAAATTGCACAATTTTCTCGAATCAATTCCAACGACGAGTTAATGGACTTTCACCAGGAAATTCCAGCGTTGAATTCATTAACAGTACTTCAAATGTATAAAATACTTCCAAAATATTAGGACTAGACTAGTGCGCTTTGGTTAAAAATTTTTAGAAGCAAAAATGTAGAATATCTGTGAAATTACACAGTGTACTCCTACGCATAAGCAGTTCGTATTACATTTCTATACAATAGACGAAACCGTTGAATGATTGAATCTGTTTTGAGAACAAATTCCAATAAATGAATTACATTTAATTGTACAAAAAGTATGAAATTTAGGTCCGATAACAAATTTTCAATTTAAAGAAAATTGAACGGAATACTACAACAATTAATATTTTGCAAACATTTCGTTAGCAATTACAAATATTCTAATTGTTTTCGTTGTCAGTCGCAAAAAAATAAGAATTGTTTTCACAATTCCTTCGAATTTTTATCGAAAAGTTTTGGCAACACAATTAAAAAATTCTTCATAGAAGCCTTTTCTACAATAATCTTTTAACTTTTTATCAAAATACGCCACACAAAAATTTAATTTCAGAAGAACCGATATTTTTCGAAATATTCATCACATTTTAACATACAATTTTCGACATAGGGAGGTATCAAATAATTTTAAGCATATCTGAAATATTTTTAACAAAAATCGATTCCAAAAATTAAGCAATTTTTTGAATTTTTTTAAAATGAAAAGATTTCTAAGAAAATCCAATTTTTGCGCAAATAAAGAGCACTCATCCTAAATCATTCTTTTCATTTTTGTAAACAAAACTTCATCCAGTTATCCAAATGTCAATTCGAATCGCAATCATTTTTTTCTTCTCTTTCGAAAAACCATTATTGACAGAAAATAATTCCCATGGCGCAAACGATTTATGAAAATCCATTCTGCTTCGACTTCAGAGAAAAAACACAGCTCTCCGTCTTCGAAAGGTTTATTCGAAGGCGGCAAAAAGTGAGTAGAGATTCACAACACTGACTGTCCGGCGCGAGAGCATGCGCGCGACGGTTTGCGGAACTCTGTTCTCCTGCTTTTGGTTTTCACTCTTCCTTCGATGGGTACTCCCCCCACTCTCGCCTTCTCCTCCCTCGTACAGCCCGCCAAGGTCAAAGTTAAAAGAATTGGACCGTTTGCTTCGTTTTAAGTAGATCCCGTTGTGGAGATAGTCGTGCGCGCGCTCTTTTACAAAGAATTATTTATTTTTGTGTTCTATTTTATTTCTTCCCCTGACCAAACGATAATTTCAAAAGCTTTTTCGTGCGATCGTAACCACCAATCAGCCTGAAATCTTAGTTAAATACTGAGTAGCATGCATGATGTTTTTACTCCCCTTTGCAAAAAAAATAAGGAGGGGGGGGGAGCCTCTTTGGGCGATGTCTTATCTTATTAAGTCGCTTTTCTTTTCTAATAAGGCAAAGGAAGAATAAAAAGAAGAATTTTTTTAAAAATCCCACGTGTTTTTCTTTTTGGTGAAAAGTGCAAAAAATTGTAGTGATTTTCTGAAGAGTTGATTGCTGTTTTTATTTATGATATTTCTAATTCTTGCACTGATTTTAATACATCTTCCACTTCATTTTTTGAAATATTTACTACATCTAGATTTTTAAATTAAAATGCAAGAAGCTTATGTTCTTTTTAAATAGTAAAAGCAAATTTATTTCTCTTAAATATATTTGTTAATTGTTAGAAGGAAAAATTGCACATGGAAAAATGATGTTTCTGAGGATAATTTGTTTTTGATGAAATGCTAGAAATATTTTGGAAAATAAATATTATAATTATTAAAAAGAATTGAATCGGAACGTGATTATTTTGTTGTTTGTAAAAAAAAGAATATGCATGCTTTATCTTTTTAAGTAGTTTTGTTATTATTTTTAAAAAAAACTAAACTATTCTTTTTGCCAAACGCTGCAAAATAAAAGATGACTTTAACTCGAACATGTAAGGAATGTATTAGCCACGAAAAGACTGGAAAAATTCTCCGCCCAAAATTGATTAACTGATGGGAAACCGAAAAAGAAAATAAATAAATGAATGAAAATTTTGAAGTGATATTGGGGTCAGTCAGAAAATAAAAGCGATAATAATAAAATGAGGCGTTTACCTATGATATTCGTTTCACTAGACCAGTTGATTATTTAACAAATCTTTTTGATAAAGTTATGGTTATAAATTCATGAATCTTGTATATGCAGGGATGTCTTAAGGTATCAGCCAACTGGGCCCGGGCCCAGGGCCTTGTTTCGTCCTCCATTCTGTCTTAATAAGATCATGATCCGGATAATTTTATTTGTCAAATATTATTCCCGTACATATTCTCCGAAAAACAGCGAATTTCAAACTGCATGTCAGCTGCCAAAAGTGGTAAGACAGAATTATTATGTAATGACAGTTGTTCATGTTAAAGCCTAGGCCTAATACTATAAACAATTATTCAACTCATATAGTCGAAATGCGGCTATCGGTTGAGTAGGTTTGTGCCTAGGATTTTCAGATTGTGAGTCGGGCACATTTATTTGCTTAAAATTACAGTTTGAACGAGTATTTGACAATGCGTGCTTTTTACTGATACTGTCTGCTTTTAAAGATCTCAGGTAGGGCCTATTTTTGCATAGGGGCCCAGGGCCTCAAAGAGTCTTAAAACGTCCTGCTTGTATGTACTTTTTCCAAAATTCTAATGGGAAACTCAACGTATGCAAGTATTTTTATGAATTCAAATTTAGAAACTGAAAAGAATATGAATAATATAATGTATGCAATGCCATCTTGAAAAGTCTTGCATTTATGGCGTCATTTTGTATGATTTTTTTTCCTGTTTCGTTGATTCTATTTTTTCCTGCTAGTCCATGTTCATTTTCGAGGTTCACGTAAGCATATAAGAGTTCAAAAGAAGTGCTTGATGATTTGATTTCGATTTGCGTAGTTACTGTGAAGAAACACGATGGATATTGGCGACGGACCTCGTAATTTTGAGCCACGGTCGAAAATGACACATTAGCAGGCACTCCTCCCACACTAACTTTCACACCACGCCAAGGGAGGACTGCGAGGCTCGACAGTTTAACGTGTTAAACCCTCTACACGGCGAGTCCAGTGGCACTGGGGCTCGAACTCTTTTACATACTGATCATCAGTCCGTATCTATGACCATTATAGGTTAAAGGGACCGCTCAAAAGAGCTGCATCTTTTGTTTTTTCAATATACCGTAAAATCCGACGTAAAACGCGCACTTTTAAAACACACAAAAAAAATGAGATAGAAATTTACGGTTGCGCATGAAACGCCGGCAGGGACGTCTTAAGACTTCTTGAAGCCCTGGGACCCTACACGAACAGGGACGTCTTAAAGCATGGGCCAACTGGGCCCGGGCCCAGGGCCTCGGCCACTATGGGGCCTCGTCTCGTTCTCGACTCAGCCTTAATAAGACCATGATTCGAATAATTTCAACGGTCAAATGTTTTATCTGGTTGTTTTCTCCGAAAAACTGGAAATTTTGGGCAAAATGTCAACTGGTTACATGTGATGGCCGTCGTCCATGTAGAGATCTAGGCCTAACAGTCAAAAGGCGACAGTTAGTCGAGCCGGTTTGTGTGATTGTACGTAATGTACATTTATTTGTTTCGGATTATTGTTTGCACGAGTATATATTACGTACTGTATACTTATACTGGGTCATTCGTGGAGCCTACATTTGTGTAAGGGGCCCAGGACCTCAAGAAGTCTTAAGACGTCCCTATACACGAATGTAGGCCGCCCATGTGACCCTTAAAAGTACACAGTACGTTGTCAAATACTTATACAAACAATAATATGAAATAAATAAATATGCATGCCTTACAATCGCACAAACGGGCTCGACCGACTGTCGCCTTTTGACTTAATGAATAATAATGGTGTAAGGTGAAAGGCCTTGACCTATACATGGACGACGATCATCACATGTAGCCAGTTGACATATTGTCCGAAAATCCCTGTTTTTCGAAGAATACAAGCAGAAAAAAAACATTTGACCGTTGAAATAATTAGAATCATTATCTTAGTAAAGCTGAGTCGAGAACGAGACGAAGCCCGGGCCCAGTTGGCACATGCCTTGAGACGTCCTCGAACGCCGGTTATATTAATGAGAGCTTTAACTATAAAAAAGAGATAAGCATAAAAAACTAGACTTCTACATGCATCGAAATTCTGTTTATTTAAAAGAAATGATATACCTAATAAACTTAAAGAGTTGTAATTCTGGAAGTATTCTATTTGTTTAAAAGCCTCGGATAATACATAGAATAAAGGACTTCGAAACATAAGAGCATTGCACACGTACATTTCAGGTTCCTTCGTAAAAGAGTGGTGCGCGTTATACGGCGAATATACCTTAAAATTTAAAACAAATGCAGTTTGAAAGTGTAGGCGCGCTTTGTACGCCGGATTTTAAAGTAAGCATTTCTTAAGCAATTGACAGGAAAGGTGGCAGTAGTAAATAGAGGGGATATTGAGTTTAATAGTGTTATATGATTATAATTCTGTTCATTAGTCGTCAGCTTTGACAATTCGAATCTAGATATGCGTTTAATTAAATTATAGTTTTAAAACTGGAATTTTATTTCTCTCATTTATAATTCTTATAATATTTGACCTTCAAGCAGCAGTTTATTGTTCTGCTATTCCTGTCAAGATTAGAATTGTGAATATATTTCATGGATAAAAGAAAAGTTCTTAAACTGCTTTCTTGAAAGTCTCATTTCGAAACTGGGGCACACATGACTTGACACATGTTCTTAGATTGATTGATTGCTTATTTATTTTTAGAGCAATAATAATTCAATAATAAATTAAAAAAATTAATTTTCTTTCTTCCATAATTTATTTTAAAAAACCCCTCAAAAATTGTTCCATTCGATGTATAATTTTAGCTATTTATAGAATATTTTTTTAAAAAATAAATAAAAATATAGATACACAGAATTTTTTTATTGCACTAGAAATTTTTTTCTCGATACTCCATAAACTTTTTTTAAAAACAAAAGTGGCAATCCAATATTTATCCTTGATTAAACAAATACTACTACAACAAGATGGAGATCAGGCAAAATAGCTTTTCCAAATCAGTTACAGAAACAGTTATTAATTAGATGGTAACAGCAAACGATTTATTTAAACGAATATATTGCAATTTTACAACTATAACTTAACGACTCTTATAAGAAAATATAAAACTAACTCGCCGCGATTCGAACTCCTTTATTCCAAAAAAATCACTCGATGACGATTTCTTACAATACCAAAAACAATAGCCACCAAAGAATGTAATAATTTTCACAAACATTCCAATACGCTTTTAACAAACGTATTCCCAGTTCAGCTGATAAATTTAGCACATTAATAAAACGATATAGACCAGCTAAAACTCCAGACATGAGCCTATTTCTCACGTCCTCAGCTTCAAAACAACAAATCTCATTCTAAAATACGTTTAAAAAGTACCCCGAGTAAATGATCTAAATTTCTAAACATCAAGTTTTACAGGAAAAATTACCTTCCGAGAATCGCATTATCAAATTACAGGTGAACTCCACTCTAAAAGGAACCGCATCGACTATAGGCACATTCCAACGCTAGCTGCTGACAGCTACTACTGATTGATTAGTTAATTGCTCCCTCTAAAAAGATGAGGGCACAAAGATGTTCCTAGAACAAACAATTTTTCAGTGTAACTTGCCCTCTAATCAAGAGTTCTATAATTAGAGTATTTCGTGAATATGTATTCAATCAGCAGGTAGTGTTTTTATAGTATGGAGTTCCGAGCATTTTTGTGTTTGTGCATTCGAAATCATGAATAAAAGATTAGGAAGTAGGAAATACAGAAAAGCTCAGCGGAACAGCTGCAATATAAATATATGTATATATGTTGCTGTTGAATAAACAATTTAAAAAACGCAAAAATGCAGAAAATGTTTTCTAAAAATAAAAATGCTGGTTTTGGATAAAACATGGCTTGAAGGGGAATTTATTATCAGTTCAAAAAGAATTTTCAAGAACAAGTTTAGAAGGGGGGAAATAATATATTTAAATGAATTAATGGAAATTTAAAAAGAAAAGGTTTGTAAACCAGGTGGCTTGAGAAGTAATAAAATACATTAATGTTTATTGCAGCTTTTTGAGTTAAAAATGAATAATAAGATATGTTTAGAATTCTTGAAGTCAGGAAGGTGAAGTAATTTTCACCTCCTTAAAAGGACAAATCGTGAAAATTCTACAATAATTATTCTGGAAATCGTACATATACTTTCGAATTACAAAAATTAAGTGATCAAATAAAAATATTAATAAATAAAAGATTTAAGAGAAAATGCATTTCCAAAATATTTATTCAGATATTGCATCGTACTCAGTAGAACATTTGAATAAACACGTATGACAAAATATGAAATTTATTTCATGAATTAAATATCGAATGGAACAATAATATTTTCAAAATCAGATGATATATTCATGAAGCTATCTTAAAACTATTAATTTATTTTACATAATTCTCTAATTGTCGCTATTGTTTTTTGACACAATAAAATACTTCTTTTCTCAAATGGTATAAGTTTTGATAAACTAGTAAAAATTTCACGAACAGGAAAAACGTATGGGAATATCTTAGATCACGGGTGAGCAACTTGTTTGGCTAGCAGGCTACATTGTGGGAACGTAGGATACAGGAAGGCCACACCTTTTTAAAATGTGATTGCATTCATTATAAAAAAAATATAAGTTAAATAAAATAGTGGCAGTTTTATTCAATTCTTTTACTGTGCTTATTTTATATTGTCTACAGCAGCACACAAGCACATTTAATTTTAAATCAGTTTAATGAGGCTAATGTACTCTACCACACTGTTCTACAGTTTTTTTAAAATTAGGAGTGAGATCACTAGTTGAAATTCTCATCACAGCCTGCAAGTTTATGTCAGCCAACTTGCATCTAGATTTAATGCAAGAAAAGCTATGCTCACAAATATATGTCGACTAAAATATAAGGAACAATATCATGGCAAATTTTCTTCATACATGGAAATTTTTTTCATCTGACAAAACTGTGGCGGTGGTACCTATATAAGCCACTAACTGCCTCCAGACTGAAGTGATCATGTTAGTCTAGGGGTAGGTCATGTTCTTACGGAACAGAAGGTACCGAAAACGAATCTCCTTCAAAACTGTCAACAATTTCAAGTCAACAATTTTAAGCTGTAGCTTCTCAGGTATATCAATATCAGCAGTAATGGGATAACAGAGCAAATAGAATTTAGAGAAGCTCAATTTTCTTTAAAATCCTGAAATCTTCTTGTGACCTCGTCCTCCAAACTCTGATAGAAACATTTTCAAATACTTTATTTTAACTAAAAATGAAAAAAAAAAAGAAGATGGATCGTTGATCGCTCAAGGGAAAGAAATCTTGGTTCAAAGCAGATTTTTTTACAGCCCTGGTGGGCCGCTAGGTGCCCACCCGTGTCTTCAGGAACATAACGTACACCCCCGCATCAGGGGGGGGGGCAGGGTTCTTGAGGGATTCTTTGCAAGATCCGACTTTATACCCAAAACCTGACTTTGCAAGGGGCTAATATTCTCCGTTACGCCACTGCCTCTCTTTGATCATTAATTCAATAAATGGGGGCAAAATATTTCAACAAAATTGATTATATTTTCTTTTAAATTTGATATTAAAAAAAATTACTCACAGCTCATAAATTATTATTAAAGAAAATTAAACTAAATGGGAATTATTTCACAATATCTGGTATATATTTCAAACCAACATATTGAACCTGTAGAAATAAATTCCCCTTTATGTATAAACAATAGAAAAAAGCAAGCAGCTGCCATTAAGTGAGTATCAGATTCCAACTCTAAGAAATAACACATAAAATCAGAACCACAATTCATCCAATTCCCAGGAAAAAAAAGGCCAGTACAACCACAAAATCCACCCTACAAGGCAATCTTTAGATTTTTACCACCATCGGACTTCGTAACAATCCTCTATAAATCATTGGGTTATAGACAAACACAGGAAATATGAGCTGACGTCATGCGCCCGTCATGTTGACAGTCACTTCGCCACAAACCCCCCAACTATGCGAAGGATATGGATCCAAGCTGCTTCCGCACTCCCTAGAAGACTCATAATCGTAATTCTTTTCTCTGAAACAACCCCTCTCCCTGAGTACCCCAAAATAAACGGAATTTTGATAGAACGCCATGACGTCAGGCGCTCTAAAATGATCAGCCAACCATTGGGTAGGCAATGATATTCAATGGTATTGGCTTTGATTGTTTTCGTGGGGGTGGGTGCCTCCACAACAAGTCATTGACCCACTGAGCGAGGGGTAGTCTGAAATAATGCACTGTCAGAGTTGCTTGGGTTGATGCCTATGGAGAGGAGAATTAAGTATGATACATGGCTGAAACACTCGCCAATCTGGGTAAGTTATGGAGGTAGCGTTGACAGTACTTACATTACACAGAAACATTTTTATGTCCACTGTCAATTCAATATTTTCCAAATATGAAAATATATCTTGCTTTGATTCTCCGAAAGCAGCTTTTATTATTATTATTTTTTATCCTTATATGACCCCTATCACTCTTATATACAGTAACACCACGAGTTTAGGGATAGGTAAGGACTGAGTGATAACCGCATAAGTAGGGGTATAATTTCGCATATAAATGCATATAAATTATTTTTAGTTGAGGCCGAAGACAAAAAAAAATTAACAATTTTTTTAAATAAAATCTTAGAAAACAAACACAAAATCGCAAACCGAAGTTATTTTGATGTAGGTTTCATCAAAGTAGACTGACTGCAAGTTTAAAGAATATTTTTTTTCTCTCGCAAAATTTTCTCGTAGCATGCTAAAAAATTTTCATTCCTTGTTTGGTAGAAAAAATACGCTGTTCGTTGAAGTCTATATTTTCTTAAATTTGCAAGCCTTTTTCAATTAAACTGAGACCTCCTATCGAATTCCTAACCTTCATTCGATCTTCTGATAGAACTGGGCTTAAAGGCTAAGTTCTTCAATGTCTTACTTTTGCTCATGCTTTTCTATGAGCTCATCAGTTGTCAGCTCCTGATTCTGGGAATCCAGCAGTTCTAGAACATCATCACTAGTCGCTTCTAAGTTTATTTAAGAACGACAACTTCCTCAATCACATTACCAATTTTATCAATATCTGACACTGATTCCTCCTAAGTTCGTGATCAAAAAAATAATAAAGCACTGAAACAATAGACGAATCGACGAGATTTGAAAATCGCGTATCTCGGGGGAGCGTAAATCAGGGTATAATAATGCACTGCATATGCAAAAGTGATAAGAGAGCAATAGGAAAATAAAACGATATGGACCAATAGAAATTTAATTTAAGGATTAAAATATAGAAAAAGTATTTAATACTCTTTAAGCATTGCTCATTAACTTTAGAAAATGTTAATTAATTTACAATTAAAGAAGCACAACAATACTTCTTACTGTCAAATTTTATTTCAAATATTCTTTATACATATATAAAATTTCTATTCAAACAATATTTTTAAATTAAATTTAAAAATATTATTAAGCGATGAAATACCAATGCAAGATTTCTCCAGGAATTGGGAAATATTTTAAAACTTTTTAAATAGATATCCCACCTCCCACATTCAATGTGTCGCCAGTAAAATAGAGTTTTCACATACAAAAATCGTAAAATCAGGCGTATAACGCGCACTCTTTAAACACAAATAATAGACTCAAAATTTACGGTTGCGCGTTATACGCCGTGTATAAAAATGATAGCTTCAAAAATAAAAAATAAAAAGAGATGAGCTTAAAAAATTTATACTTCTATATAGATCGGAATACAGTTTTTTTAAAGATATGATAAACCTAATGAACTCAAAAGGGATATAGTTCTAGAAATATACAATTTCCCCCCCAAAATTCTAGAATTAAAAATTGAATAAATGACTTCAAAACATAAGAGCATTGCATACGTACATTTCAGGTTTTTTCGTAAGTAAATTATAGTTTAAAAAACTAAAAAACACCCTTTTATAGTTAACCCAACCAAGTTGTAACTTAATCTTTTAGTCGCCAAACCTGAAAATGGGATCTGAAATGAGTCGCCAGATGCGGGATGGGATCAGAAAACAGGAAATCGTTTATCCTAATGATCCTGATCGGGACAATGGAACAAAATTATTCAATTATTGTATATTCTCATCGGTCCTGGACAAGTGAGCAAAATTTTGAATTAATCTGACCTTTCAAAGTGAGTAAAATGGAGTTCAAAGATTCGTTACATGCAACTGAAGCTTATAAAAGGATGTTAATTAAAAAAAGGTGCGCTTTATATGGTGAAAAAAATCTAAACATTGAAAAATCCTGTTTGAAAGTATAGGTGATCACTATCCGCCGCACATTTCACGGTACTCATCACGACATTTCTGAAATTTTTAGAAAGTAGACTTAAAATTTGGTAAGCATGTTTCCTTTGTTGAGTAGAGATCCGCTTAGAACGGGTTGTATGGGCGTTACAGATTAAATGAAAATTCCGTTTTTGAACTATAAGACCTACAGACTAGAAATTTGGCAATCATGTTTCTTTCGTTGAGTAAAGATCTGCTATGAATGGGTTTTGTAGAAATCCTATCAATATTTTTAGAGACTAGTTTAAAATTACTTACGGTTCTATGATTATTTCAGAACACAGGCAATATTTTCGAAAAATACTATAATCCACTTACCTAAAAAAGAAAAGAAAAGAATGTATTAAAACACAAATAATGCAAAGTATTTAAATTTTTAAAAAAAGATGAACAGATAAATAAATCCTATAAATAAAAAAAAATTAAATATCTAACAAAAAGAAAAAAATCTCATTAGTCCCATATAATTAAACTCGTTTTTAAAAAAAAACACCCAGAACTGCATTATAATTTGTTTGAATTTTAATAGCGAATAAAAATAGTAAAATTAATGCATATTTATAAATAAGAGAAAAGAAACTCACGCACTCCTTCATTTACTGTAAAATCCGGTGTACAACGCGCACTTTTAACACAAAAAATACGCCGCGGGTATAAAATGATACCTCTAAAAATTTTTTAAAAAAAAGAGATTTACATAAAAAAAATATTAGTTTTCCAAAAACAACTTTAAAATCTTGCAATGCATAATTGGTTAACCTGATTTTTATTTTATTTTTATTTATGTCAAGGACACAATTGGCGACAAATTTCGTAATTTTGAACCATGGCCAAGACACCTGAGCTGGCACCTCACTCTCCAAACTTCCGCACCATGCCAATGTGCCGTGCAATGCACCCTCACCATGCCATTCAGCCTAGACAGTTAAATGTGCAACAACCTCTTTTCACGGCAGGTCTTCAGTGTGGTACCATGTTTCGGACCTTAGACACGAGAACAACGATCCCGAGTATGCGACCATACAGTTGGCTTACAAATAACTTCCAATGTGTATAAGTAAACCAAGAGTTTCTAAAGTTTTCATTCGATTCCAATAAATAATTCCAAATAATTTGTGATCATCTCATTAATTCAATAAAATCTCGATTTCAAAATGTGGATAAAAAGTTGGATTGAAAATTTAAAATTTAAAGTACAGCCGACTCTCGCCAATTCAAACCTTCGATAATACGAACCTCTCGTTAATTCGAAGTATATTCTCAGCCCCTAGAAAAACTCATGATATTTCGAACTAAAACAATACGTTTTGGTGCACTCAATATTTCGAAGTAAAATCTGTGGCTGGCCAGACTACACAAGAAGCGATAATTCAAAGTTATCTTGTATAGCTCTCGACAATTCGAACACTTACTGTCATGTAGAGTCCTGTAGCAAACAGCTTGGAGCTTATATGTTTTGTGTTGTATTGTCTTAGCGTGTCTTTCCTGTAACGTAGCTCCTTTGATGACCAACTGTCTGCCATTCCTTTTTGGTGTTTCCCAGTTCCTCAAGCAAAAAAACCACTTTTATTGCTTTCCTTCTTCAAGTGGACAATGGTCCGACCACACTTGTTGTAAGCCGACCATATCTTTCGTTTTACGCATGGCCGGGCTATACATGTGTTCAGAAAAAATGGTACACTATTGTGAAGTTGAGATGCGTAGGGATTATGTATTTTGCGTCGGAGTGACATAACGATTTATGACTCATTTGTGTAACTTATGGCATGTGGCACTAAATAGGGCATGAGATGGACTGGACACTGCCTTGAAGAACGAATGGTATTGGGGACAGTGTCTGAGGGAACCGATAACAGATTAAACAGATTTTTAAAGATAACAGATTTTTTCGTCAAAAAAGATTAATTATTTACAGTATGCAGTGTTTTAATAATAGTTTTAATACATAAATGTATTCTTTTAATACAGGGCTTATAACTTCTGTATAACATTTATACTGCATAATGTGTACTTTTTAAAAATACTTAAAAATACTTTTATACAGATGTACAAATGTTGTTTTATTGCATAGTTTCAAATTTAACTTTGTTAGAAAAAAATTTCTCTTCGTGCATTTTGGGAGTTTTTAGCGCGTTTTTCACGTAGTGTAAAAAAAAAAGCGCTATTAGGACGCAAATTTCGTCTTCGACCTCGTCTTCGTTCCATATTTTGTCGTACCTTTTTCTCAGCCAATAATTAACCGATTGACTTCGGGTTTTCGGCATTTGGTCGCATTTGTGCCCTAGATGAGCCGAATCACATTTAAATTTAATAATTTTAAAAAAAAATTAAAAATTTTTTTTAAGTATAGTACACTACTTTCTGTTAGTAAAAAGTTCATTGGTTGCATTATTGTAAAATACAACATGTGAAAAACGCGCTAAAATTACTTGGCCATGCCAATGATTGATATCTTGTTCCCTACCCTTTCGATAATTCGAACTCTTACTAATACGAAGTTTTTCTTGGTCCATCCACCTTCGGATTATCTAGAGTTGACTGTACTACAAAAATGAGGAAAAGAAATTGAATAATTCAGTACCAAAACTTAATAAATTGATGCATTTGGTTTAAATCATTGGTTAGCAAAACTCAGACACGCCAATAAATTCTTTCCAAGAGCATTTAGTGAAAATCCGCGTCAAAACAAAAAGAATCAAGGTAATTGACGGCATAACGGAATGTTACGCTCAAATTGAATCTCACGATCTACATATTTTATTTTACACGATTTAGTTGAAGCTTTTTATTTATGCGTGTGTGAGGTTTTTTTCCCTTCAAAGCTTATAATCTTTTTGCGCTGTGAAGCCTTTCAAGGAATGTAAAATTCTCACAAAAACAAAGACATCAAATTTAATGATAACGAAAATGGAGTAGGAATTTCTCAAAAGGAAAAAAAAAAAGATTCAAAAAAGGAATTCGTTCCCTTTTTTACACGGAGAATTATTCATCATTCACAGCGTATTAGTGATGTTTCATAGCGAATTGGTGAAAAGGAGAATTATATTACAACACATAGAAAAATAGTAATTAAATATTACAATCAAAATATGAACTGTGGTAATTCCAAGATAATTTTAAAAAATTCGTCACAGCATTCCTTTAAAGAATCCATCAAAATATTCTTTCGAAAAATTCACCTTAACATTCTCGTTGATTTAATCAATAACAACAGCTATAGCTGTAAAAGAAAAGATGTCGAATACGAGCTATTTTTTATCAAAAGAAATAATTGATTACAAAAAGAGTCTTATTTTTTAGAAATGCATATATAAAGAACATTAAACAAACTATAAACAACACCATTAAGCTTATTGATTTTATTCATACCATTTACGTATAAAAATCATACAACAAACAAATAAATTATTTAGAAGGTTTTTTTCCCCTCAGAAGCTCAACCAACTATAAGATTTTTAATTTAAACCATAAATTTTTACCAATAAAAAAAAAAGAAATATTATCTTAGCCATAGAAAAGATTTCGTTTACGGTTTTTAATATTTTATCAATACCTTAAATATTCTGAAATGCTTCACAACTGATAAATTATAAAAGATGAAAGGCTATTTTTAATAAATGTTCGAAGCGTAGAATAGTCTTCATAAGATTTTATTTGACTACAACTTATGTCGAATAATGAAGCAGCATGAGAATTATTACACGCGTACCTCGTGACTCTGAATCATGATCAAGTGACGAGGAAGACACTTGAGTTGGCAGAACCTCTACGAACTTCCACATCACGCCAATGGGAGGAC
Source organism: Trichonephila clavata (assembly GCA_019973975.1). Taxonomy (NCBI): domain Eukaryota; kingdom Metazoa; phylum Arthropoda; class Arachnida; order Araneae; family Nephilidae; genus Trichonephila; species Trichonephila clavata. The sequence continues at coordinate 168,670 of BMAO01014988.1, forward strand.
TTTGAGCTTCGATAGATTTTACGTGCATCAGCCATTTCCTCTACAGTAGCATTAGGTTTCGAATCCACGACTCATCAACTCCAGCAAAGAGCTCGCGACGTGACCGCCAAGTGGCTATGTTTACGAACTTGTAGCTTGAGTGTCGCGGGTTCGATTTCTGGTGCCACTGAAGACCCACCGTTTAGAGATGACCGATGCACGTTAAATCTGTGGAAACTCAATGCTCTCAAGTTGGTGTGGTGTGGTAGTTAGAAGAGAGATGCCTGCTACGAACTCGAGATCATGACATTAGTCTATCGTGTGTGACTATTTCTGTATCCGATTAAAGATAAATTTTTTTCAGTTAAATAATTGTATTTTATAATGGTTTAAATTCGAACTATTTTAGTTACATCACACGAGAGAATCTCTACAGATAATACGAATCATATTTTTTTCAGATAATAAATATTAAATATTCATGTTAGTAGAAATTAATCGCTTTATTTGTATCCTTATCCTTATATTAATGCACTTCTTTTTAAAATAGCTCATAAAAAAGTTTCAATGAATAGTATGACCAAAATTCAAGAGCTATTTCCTCTGATGTGATATCGTTCCATTAAGTGGCAATGCGCGATTACTGAATTTCTATAAATAATTCATCTACCCGAATTCTTATATTCTTATGTATCACAAATTATCTCGGAACAAAAAAAAAGAAAAAGAAACGAAGATAAGAGGATAGAAACAAATGTAATCGAAAAACAGATCCATTTTGCCTTTTAAGAATGAATCTTGAAGAAGCTCTTTTCCAAACATAAAACACTTACATGTAAAAGAAAAAAAGGAAAACAAGTCGACGAAAACGGATGAATAAACAAGAAAATTCCTCCAAAGGGCAACGATAACTTTTTCCTTCTGACATACTGCACAATGCGTCAGCACCATTTAATCGCGAATGGAATGCTTATTGATGTACGGTCGAGGGAGCTTGAAATAGGCCCTGGGAGGGGAGGCATCCGCGTAAATTTCAAACCTGACATTCGAAAACGAGCCCACACGTGTGCTGGAGATTGCTTTGGCAGTTACGTAAATGGGAAAAAGTAAGTGGTCTACCCTCTAAAGCTAGAGAACGGTGAGAGAGAAGGAAAATTAGAAAAGAACAGCACTTTTTAGAATATTTCAAGATGAAAATTATCCACAGCAATTTTTAAAAAAAATACTGTCGTTTTATTAAGGTAGATGAAAAGAAAATACTACTATAGAAATGATACATTGCAAAGCGTAAATAATTTCTATATTTGATATTTTTTTTTTTAAAAAAAATTAACAATATGCATTTTTGGTCTATTAATAGGAGAGTCTGAAGGTGGGATATACAGGTTCGAGCTTTCCACACAAAGAGGAAGAAAGAAAATTGAAAATAATTAAAAGTTTGCAAAAATATTTTTAATTATACTTAATATTATAAAAAAATCTAGTTATTGTTATTTTACTTAAGCTCAAAATGAACCATTTAAGTAAATATTCTTTCGATAAAAAACTTAAAATTCTACAATTTATAGAATAAATCAAATTATATATATTCTAATAAAAATTAAAATCTTTTGGAAGAAAAAAAAGTACGTAAGAAAACAAAAATAACGAACAGTTTTATTGTTCTAATTTTTAATTTACGAGCAATACAAGCTTAAAAATAATTAAAATAAATGTTTAAGCTTGTGGAGTATGCATTTATAATTTTACCTGTATTTCTAATACATGAATCATTAAGATTTAACCATTAATTAGCAATGGACTAAAATCTTTTTGAATTTTTTTCCCATAGCATTTGAACATTTTAATTCAATCATAAAATTTGAAATTGTATCTTTATAATTTTAAAAACTAGAACAAGTATAAATTAGTTTAATATCAGTTTTGAATTCAACGGAGACCACGTGATTACCTTTATCACGTGACCATCATAAATTTAAGATTTAAAAAAAATATACATGTACTTTTAAATCAAGTGAATTTTGCTTCTTATGTGCGGTATATTTGTTGACAAACATGCTCTTTTTAAATGAAAGTTTCTGCAAAAATAAAAATTAGACAACAAAGAAAAGGCATGAACCGATTAGCTGGAAACGCATGTTGGATTTATCATATGACGATGACGTCACATGAATTTATGAGCTGATTTTCAGGAAACACGTGATTGTAGTTATCATGTGACTATGACATCACATGAATTTAGCGCATTGAAAATTTGACGTTAAGTTTTTATAAAACGTATACATTCAAAAAAGAAGCCCAGTGGCTGAATGGTCGTGTATTGCGCTTCCACACCACAGGTCCGGGGTTCCAATCCCGAGCTGGGTAAGGTCGACTCGGCCTTTCATCCCTTCAGTGGGTCGATAAAATAAATGCCAAACTTGCTTCGGAACTGAACACTGGGGGTTTCGAATCAGACTGACCACTTGACCGAAACATCTGCACATGCACTCCAGCGCCTAAGGTCACGAAAGCTGAGATAGGCACAGCAGGCCTTGGCTCTCATGGGCTGTTGCACCACTGAGTTCAGTTCAGTTCAGTATGAATTCAAAAAGTTTTAGTAAACATCTCAAGAAGTAAAAATTCAAATTTTTTTTCAAAGATGCCGTTAGACAATTTATGAAAACAATTTTTTGTATTTCTTAAAAATTACTAATAGTATAAGGAAAAGACTGCTATATATATAAATTCGATTTTTGCAAAAAATATAACAGAAAGTACCCTCCCCCTCCCTTCATTTGAAAAAATTTAATTTAATAGGATTTTTTAAAAGTAGAATCTCAACATGAAAACAGCGTAAGATGCAATTCTATGTGAAAATAAATAAATAATGATTCAGTGAACATTCCAATTATTTGTCCAGATGCAAATCTACACTCACATCAACAGAGAGAAACAAATCCTTATTTTGAAACAACTTAAATAAACATATATCTGCCATCTGCTTCAGTAACTGTCAAATATTATTCAACATCAAACATAAAAAACTCCTTCATTTCATTCCACGAAATATCACTTTCAGCGTGTGAAATTCATAACAGTACGTTCTGTCTGCAGGGAAATATTAGTTGCTGACTTTCTCGGAAAATTAATTTCACTCTTACGAAGAATCAATTGTTTTAACGGTTCTGTGAAAGACAAAATCAGTTGCTGATCCTGCGAAGTAAAAACACGAGAGCAATGCGAGTTGGATATACTTTAAGATATTATTTATGACATCCGATAGGGAAATGTCACTCATAGCCAGCCTGGCTTTAAATAAACATCAATAGCTACAACGTAAATATGAAAAACGCTACAACGATTATTGAATTGTTAAAAAATTGTGTAAGAAATACGTACTACATCGATTTTTGAGAAATATGTGTTTGTTTAGTTGATGATCAATTATACTTGCTGAAAAATAAAAATATTGAATCACAGGAAAGATAGATCACAACGTAAATTGAAAATGGTGGTTGATATTAAAAAAAATGATGCAGCATGCATTTTTAGGAATTGATAAATATTAAATTACTCACAGATAGCTATAAATTTTATAGTGGCACAAAAAATAATTTGATGCCTAATAAAATTAATTAAAATTTTTCAAAGAGCTTATCGTCTTACATGCATACTAATTGAGCTAAACTCATATGGCATGGCAAAAAATTCGGGAAAAAAATTATCAGCTTAAAATTAAAAATAATAATAAACGAATTTTCTAATATTATTACCGGGTTTTCTTTTATTGTATAACTTAAATTTTTTAGAATCTATAAATTTTATGTTCCAAAAGGGGAGGTGGGGGGGGGGGAGAAAAATGACCCATTCATTTACTCATAATGAAATCTTTGGAACCTATTAGAACTACACACTTGAAATTTGGTAAGCATATTTCTTTTGTCGAATAGATCCGTTAAGCACGGGTTTTTCCATACATATGTTAACAATATAATGGTTTTACAATTTCAAAAAATATTCCTAAAATATTTTTTTCCTCATTTTAATACATGAAAAGATAACTCGTTCAACATTATGGTAAGAGAGAAAAAACGCGAAACACATTTTATTCCAGAAAAAATAGACCAATTCGGTTAAAAATGTGAAGCATGATAAAAAGTGCTGCTCCCTAAAGGGCAGTGAAGCCAGAATATAATATTAATTTTTTATTTCTTTTGTATTTGAAAAAATGTTCCAAATTTGGGTCCTATTCTTTAACATTAGCCGAAGACAGCCAAAACGCATGAAAGGATACATAAACCTTAAAATCTCATTCAATGTGGGTAACACCAAAAAAATCCCATTTTTTAACTTCACAGTTTCCAACCATGATGGATTGATAGAATCAACTATACAGCTTAACTATTTCACAATTAATCTTCTTCGCACCCTGGCTCAGGAATGGAGACAGGGCTTAACCCATTCGATCCAAAACACCTCAATCCGATACACTGTCGCGTTATTCATCAGCGCGTTTCCTTCCTGACAAATAGTGAAACGGGGAAAGGGGGTGCAGAGCTCAGCTGTCAAGGCAACATCCTCCCCTTGATTGCGACAGGTGAGAGCGACAAGAACCGCTAATAGGGAGGAGGAAGACATATTTTGGGGCTGCTAAAGTTTCACATACAGGAACAGGATATGCATAGTTCTCCTAATAGGAATCTACCAGAATGATGCTGCATGCCTTTCCTCCGGAAGTTATCGAGAAGTCATCTTCCTCGCAAATGGAAAGCTCTAAATTAAGTCGATGACGATTCCATCAATTATGAGTCATCGATAGGAATTAGTTATACGAAACGATACCATTATAGAATTCACGAATAACCAATAGAAATCAGATATCTTCAGTATTTAGAGGTTCTGACCGTACTGGTTTCAATATTTATTATACTATCAATATATTTTCCAAATGTACGCCAATCTGGTGTTAATAAAGACACGTGTCTTTTAACACCCTTTTATAACCCTTCACATTGGTAATCCTACCTGGAACTAACACATTTCCCCTTCTTTATTTGTGATCTTGCGCAATATCTACGCCATTCTTACCTTCTGCTCAAATATTTGTTTGGAAAATCAGCGGGAAGAGAAATTGATACACGGGACGTGATCATCGCCCAATTTTTCAAACCCTGGACGTAAAACTCGTAGCATGATTACAATATACATTCAGAAATCTCCAAAAGTAAATGAGAATTTTACAAACTGTTCGGAAACTTGGATTTTAATACTGATTTTCAAGGATTTATGTGACTTTCTTTCTTCTTTTAGGAAAAAGTTCCATTCAAACACCGAAAATGTTAAAAGATAAATATCGCTTGCGCATGGCTAATAGAAAATGTATATTTTAAAAAAAAAACTCTTTCCCCAGATTATTTTTTCCTCCGAGATTAGCAGTTTCTTATATATGCCGATACCCTTGATTTCACTTTAAAAACGTTCCAAAAATCATGGCTTAATCATGCAAATATACAGTACAATTTTTTCAGAGTGAAACATTTAGTTATCCTATTTCGTTTAGAAAATTCGATTAGTGATAACACATCATTTACACAGTGAAACTGCAATAAATGATTATATTTGTACTTTGACAGATTTTTAAATTTTCAACTATTTTCCTCCCCGCCCCTTTTTTTTGATAAATAAATAATTTAATGCGTATTTTTTGTGCGTGTCTAGAGGATGTGTACATTCAGTTACCTAAATAGCTAATCTAATTTCAAGACCTAAAAAAAATTTCCTGGACCTAAATCTTCGACGCATAACTTTCAATCACAGTCCCATCAGTATAAAAAATCTCGAGTTCTCAAATGTATTACTAATCAAGAAAAGTAAATATTTCTTTTAAAAGATAGGTTAATAATTAGTCATGTTATTTTCCTTTTCGGATACGATATACATTACTATTATAAAAAAAATACGTCGCTCATTGCGGAAAAAAACGAAAACTTTTTTCTAAGGTAATTTTTTTATTAAGAAATTGCAAGCGTAACCGACCATGAAAAGTTTTTATAAACACTAAATTGAATTTGCAATGACTCATTGATATAAAAACCTCAAACTCAACAATGATGAAGAAGTGAAAATAAGGAAAATGTCCCTCACACAGTTGACCAAAATTACTAAACAAGACAAACAAAATACCAATACCACACAACACTGTCTTCACAGTTTAATGCACTGGTACCCACACAAAAAAGGGGAAAAAATTACATTTTCGTTTATTTTTCCCCATTAAGAACCCGTTACTCAGCGCGTAATGTGCAAAATACATTTGGTACCGAAGTCACAATCGTTTAAACGCAGTGGTAATGGCACACAGAAGCTATAACATGGTAGGGAAGGCTATAATCTAAATCGAAAGCGGTCATGTCCATAGGCTTCACTTAAGACTGTGAGAACAGTATTCAGGGTTGGTGATGACAGAATTTTAAAGTGGAAAATAATTCTAGAGTTTTGACATCCGTCTGGGTTTTCCGAACAAGAAAGACATCGAAATTGTTATCAGGGTGGAACTGATATATATACTTTTTTCCCTTTTGGTAGTGTTCAACAAGGTCTATTTTTTTCTGCTTTTTCAAGATTTTCCCTTTTTCTTTGTTCTTTTTCTCTATTGCGCGTAAAAAAATAGAACTTAATGGTTCTGAGTTTTCATCAATGAATCAAGGGCGTGACGTAAAGTAACTCAAGCGTCATTTTACTCTTTACAATTGTTGTATAAAAAAAAACTTTGGTTTTTAGAAAAGAATAATATTGTTCTTTTTTTTTTTAAATCAATTAATCGTTCTTTGAGGTTTGTTGTTTGGTTTGGTACCATGATTCGTAATTGAACGCGGATTAGCAATTTTGAAAAAATTTAAATTCCAATTCACTTATCGCGAAACAAAAACATTCTAAAATGGAATTCTTTGATCATTCCGATTGTTCGAACTGTAAGTTTTTTTTGGTATCATCGCAACCTATCGGCGACATTATATGAAACGAAACACATATTTGCCAATTCAGCACGTACGACACATAGGAAATTGGGGTTGCAAACTTGGTGAGTGATTAAAAGAGTTGGCGACTCTTGCGATAATACATAAATACCGTTTTTTTATTGTTGTTGTTTGTTTGTTTGCCTTCACTGATATCTACCGAAATCCCACAAATTTTTCTTTTTAAAAAATGAGGAATAGAATGAATTTCTGAGACTTTGAACAAATATGAATAAAATCGCATAAATAAAAATAGAATATGTAAATGAATAAGTCACATTCCGGCGTATAGCTCTCGCTTTTAACGCAAAAAATAAGATCAAAATTTACTGGGTGCACATTATCCACCGGGTAAAAAAATAAGAGCTTTAAAAATAAAGAGAAGATGATGAGTATAAAAAAATTAGATATCTGCATACACCTAAATAGCGTTTATTTAATGGAACTGACCATACAGTATGAACTTTCATTATTGCATAACATGAAAAGTTGGCCATATTTGTCTTCCATTATATTTTAAGGCACATAATCGAATTCTTTTTCATCTTCACCATCACTGTTACGCTGATCAATACACAAATAATCATCTTCCGTTCCATCTAGATTGTTAGCTATGCAAAATCCTTTTAGAAATGACTTGAAATTATGTCAGGTTTAATTTCTCATTCCATTCTTTTTTTTTTTATAATCCACTTACACATTTCTAGATTGCCATGACACATTTGGACTCCTTTTGTAATTTTTTTCACCTTCTAACACCTCTTTTTTTGCTCTTAAGGGTTTTAGTTCAAGAAGTATACCGTTGTTCAAATGTCTGATATACTTTGAATTATACGGAGAACATACCCAAATACTTTTAAAATATAATCTGGAAGTATAGATGTGCATATAATACACCAGAATATACGACATACGAAAATTCTGTCTCAAAAATTTAAAAATACTTAACTGTCTAAAAAACTATAATTGATTTTATGTGTTTACTAAATAATAGCACAAATAACTTTTTAATAATTTTTCATTCCCAAATGAACTTTCGCATTTTTTTAAAAATGAACATCTTGTATATTAGCTGGTTCTGAAAATAATAACTTTTTAGAATAGGGTCACACGGCACCAGGTTTCAATTCATTTTTTTAAAAAAATATGCTTCATAATACGAAACGATTTTTAACTAAAATGGTTTGTGAAAGTATAAACATTCTTCAAATGCGTTATAATAAATTTTTAAAAATTTGATAACAAATTTTTTTTTTTTTTTGAAAATGGACATGCAAATGAGTTTAGAATAACCCAGTTTTGCAACTTTTAAATATAAACTAACTCAAAAAGTATGTACGACATACTATTTGTAACATTCATACTATCGACATTCATGATAAATTTGCATGCTTTGTATTTTAGCCTTCAATTTTTTTCATCACTCATAAATATCATAGCCCATCTTTCACCTTGAGCCCCACATATAAAAACCCAAGGTCACACCGCAGCCTCTTTCTACTGAAGGGCAAAGGCGTGAAAACACGAATATTCACATTAACCATCGATAAACAATCACTTCTAGTGACTGTGTCACGGAAGTATTTGAGGAGCAGGTGCTCTTTTAGCAGCAACACCCTGTTTGCATAAGAACGAATCTTAAATATATGGTTTTAAGAAGATGATAATAGAGGGCGGTACCCGAGAATAAAAATATAAGTTTTCGGCAGACAAGAACAGATTGCAATGCGTGCAAACCACACACAATTGGTACGATTACTTAATTTTGTTTATCTCCTTAAAGCAAGTGGGAAAAAATTGAGTCCAATTAAATGAGACTTCGTTTTCTGAAAATAAAAAGTGATAGCCAATGAACTGAGAGCGGAAGAGAAAATGCTTTATTTTTATTGGAGCATACGTTTAGAAGAGTATAACTGATTATTATGGAAATGAAAATAAGATGTATGTTTATACGTATAAGATCGTTTTAAAAAAATCAATGGATATTTACATGCTATCCCAACCATATTGGGGACATTATATAAAACCGCACGAATTCTAAAAACAGAATACGCTGTAAATAAATAATATGGAGCGCGTAGTCGAAAAATACTATGTGAAAAATAACAAATGATTAAAAAGAAATAAAAATCAATAAAATAAAAAAGAATAATTAATTTTTACAAGTATTTCTCTAAAATTTTATTATTAATTTTATATTGCATTATTTTGTTATTAACTATATTAAGAACAATTTTATAATAATTTTATACACAATGAGACAAAAAATTAATTTTATCATTAAATTTTATCCCCATTTAAGAATTTGGTAAATCCCAGATTAGCATTTTAGTATTCGAGCGTGCCATATCAACTAACGGTTAAGCTTAGAATGACGGTAAGTGGAGAAATATGAAACGAAGCGCATGGTTGCCAATTTGGTGCGTTATCTTGAAAGTTGACATGGTTGGCGATCGTGTTTATGTTCCACACATACAATCAATGTTTTTTTATTTCAAAAACTTTTTAGTTAGAAATTAAACACTTACTGGAATCGAGACTAAGATCTACAAAGTTGAAGTTAAATAAAGAACAGTTATTTTTTGGCTTGGGAGGGCATGGTGCGATTTTTCAAAAAATCTGTGATTTAATGGTTTTCACACATGTGTGGCCCCTATGTACATGTATTATGAAAAACAGTTTTTTTTTGTGTGTTCAAAATACCATACATAAAAAGCTAGACATTTAATTTTTCAAAGAAAGTTTTAAAAATTCATGAAGTGATTTTAAAATGCTACACCTCCAACAATTATTGAAGTATACACATGAAATTTGATTTATAAGTACATAGAACTGTGTATAACAGAAGTTGGTGTGGATTTTGTGATACCATGATTGATATTCGTAAAATACAATTCCACGAAAAATGTATAAATAAATTGTAAAAAATTCAACTATTTTTAAACAATAAATATTGCTTTGATTCAAAAATGCATACCAACTTTTGTTACATGTATTCATAGCAATAGTTAGACTAAATATCAAAGCATTTGGCATCATAGAAAAAAAAAGCCGTAGCATTTTAAATGAAAATAAAATAGCTATTTTTTTTTCTTCTAAGACAAATCAGGTTAAAGTTTTTATTTGCCAATGGGATGAGAATAAAAAAATTAAAATATGATGTATCACACAACTCTCTCTCTCATTTTTTTAACTCAAAGCCTTCAAATTTCGTGAGAATAGAAAAATATATAAAAAAAACCAATTTAGGTTAAAAATATTTGATTTGGTTTTCTCCCCGATTTTTGTCAGTTATATTGCACTGTGAGCCCTTAAATACTTTTGATTAAAACTTAGAAAATTATAGATTTATCCAATTTCTAATTTTTTAATTGTTTAAATATATATATATATATATATATCCTCATAAGCATTACATTTAACAGTCTGAAGACATATCAGAACAATTAACCCGTTTAGTTAGGAACAATCAAAAATTTTACATGTGTTTTTTTAAATAATTACAAATATAAAAATAAGTTAATAAAGGAACTATAATTTACTACTTATTTTCAATGACAAATTTAAGATTTAGTCATGCAGTACGTCATTTTATACATTTGGCGACAAACATACAAATTGCATCTTTTTATCAACTCTTAATGAGCATGAGTTATAAATAATTACAATGTAACGTTTTTTTGTATCATAAAAAGAGTAATAGTGAAGAATAATAAAGATTCAAAAACGAAAAACTAATTATAGCTTTACTCTTGACTTATCATTCATTCTATGTGTCAAATTTCAAGCCAAGATTAAAATCTTGGCGATAGTTTTTGGTAATAAATTACGTCACTCTAGACATACGGCGACAAATTACGTCATTTAAACGCTTATAATCAGACATTTAGCTTTTTAAAAAATAGGCAGGAATATGAGATACATCATCTCCTCAAAATTCCCACTGAAAAAGTATAAAGATAAGAAGCTCCCCCCCCCCCTTTTTCCTTACATTTATATTATTTTTGGTAGAACATAGATCTGAAAGATTTGGAGACATTCCAATAGTTCTATACATTAACCCGTCGGTCAGTAAAAGCAATAACATTACTGTCAAGAAACAATTTTTGGCAAAGCAAAATAATGTTGTGATATATAACATAAAAATTCCCTTTATTTTCGATGAGGAGAAAAAAAAAGGAAGACAAAAATGAGGTAAAAAACATGTTTTATCACTGTGAGAACCCGGAAATTTGAATGTCACATAACACACATCGTCGATATGTCAAACATCCTTCCTCAAGCACGGGTACGAGGTTATTAATACCCCCTTCTACTTTATTCCTGAAACTATTTAGTGCTTAACTGCACATATATTTGATTCTAAAGGAGAAAAAGTCCGATAAAAGTCGTCATTTTACTCTCTTGTGAACGATAAAAATAACATTTTTTTGTGGAAAAAAAGAATGGAAGAAATCGTAGATAAAAATGGCGACAAGAAATTTTTATTTTTATGATTAGTTTTCCCACAGTATGGTTAAAAATACGAGCGTAGAGCCTATTTGAAGACATGTCAATTGATTTCCGTTCATAACGCTGTAGCTAATTTTAAAAAGTGGGTGTGTATTATCGGAAACGGATTGGTTGAACTTGAAAATAGTGGGAGTTCTCGAACTCCGTGGCCGCTTCTAACCGGACAAATGTAGATCCAATCAAATCGAGAAAATATTTTTAAGTCATGACAAATTTTTTTGGTAAATATTTTGTAAATAGTGACTTGAAATAATGCTCCAAAGCAGAAACATTTTATAAACACTGTTTCCACACAAACTATATTTTTTCCATTAGCATTACTTTGAAGTTTGTTCGACAAAAATGGACGATTTTCAACATACGGTATATTTCCGTGAATAAATCGAGAATTTTTGGAGCTATTTTTATGTTTAAGTCAGAGCGTCCAGCCTCTATACGAATCCGTCTATCTCGAAAAAAAAAACAACAACATAATTTAGGATAAATGGTGTTTTATTAATTAATTTTTTTTTGTTTTGTCCATATCTTCCACTAACCATACGCAAGCCGTATTAATCTTTAAATTTTTTTTGGATGCTTTGAATCGAACTTTTTTTTAATTCCCAAAAAAAGAAAATAAGTCATAATAATAAATTATAGTTTAAAAAACTAAAAAACACCCTTTTATAGTTAATCGAACTAAGTTGTAACTTAATCTTTTAGTCGTCAAATCAGGAATTAGTCGCCAGATACGGGATGCGATCTGAAAACGGGAAATCGTTAATCCTGATAATCGTGATCAGGACAATGGAACGAAATTATTAAATTATTGTATTGTCATCGGTCTTGGACAAGTGAGCAAAATTTCGAATACATTTGACCTTTTAAAGTGGGTAAAAATTGAGTTCAAAGATTCCGTTACTTACAAGGGAAGCTTATAAAAGGGTGTTAAAAATCCTTTTGTGGCAGAATCAGCGTTTCCGAATAGTTCGTAAAATTCACATTTACTCATTGGGAATGCACATTTACTCACTGTCTGATTGCTTCCGATCATCATGCAGCGGGTTTGCATCCAGAGCATGAAATGTAGATCGACGATCAGGTCCCATATACTAATTTCTTTTCCCACTCAATTTAAAAAGAAATGGCACAAAAAGAATGAATAGCATAAATATCATGCAAGATAAAAAAAAATGAATGAAAATAATGTTAATTCACAGGAAAGGTTACCAAAAAAAACCAATTCTCCTTAACGTTTTACTTTACAACCATCTGACTGGAAAACATTTTACTTGTTTTCCCCATTTGGCAACGTGTTTTCCCCCACATTTTCCAACAAAAAGAGGATCATCTTTTTTTTTTCCATTTCAAGAAACGCACTCTCGGCTTTTTTGTTTTTTTTTATTTTGGAAATGAATGGTATTTTTAAATTAATATTTTAATTACTGAATATTATTTTTATAATTCTTACACACAAAACAAAATACGTTTCAGCTTTTGTATTTTATCTCGGAGTATGTATGCTATCCTATGTCTCAATCTCAACGATTTTAATTACATTTAAAAGAAAATACAAATTTTTGGATAAAATGTCATACATCTAGATTGGGAAGAATTCATGGTAATAACGAGCAAGAAAACAAAAATTTAAACTTCTTTCAACTTCCTGTTCTATTTACATTTAATAAAGATATCTCTTTGATTTGAAATTAGAATAAATCGTCACTTCAAGAAAAAATAATCAATGAAAATATTTTATTTACTAAACAGTCGCTCAAAAGAGCATTTTAACATCTTGTAAGATAGATAACACACCCGTGTTGCCAAAAAAGGATTTGAAAAAAAAACCCCAAGATGTGACGCAAAAGAAACCAAGGATTCATAAATATTTTCATCACTTTTGATTAAAAAGTATTCTTAAAATGAAAAGAATTAAAAACTTTGAATTATTATTCGTTACTTTTAAGAACCCTAACCTTCCATCGCTTGTTTATTGTTTAAATAAAATGAAACAAAGCACTGATATGTTTTTAAAAGTATAAAGTCAATAGAAATATTTTTCATCTTTTTCACAGTAAAGGTTTATACACATATACGCTCCAAAAAAAAAATCAAAATACATTAAATTATTTAACATCATTCATACCATTTTTTATTATTTAATTCGTAAAGCGTGAACTTTTTAAAAAAATCTTAAGCTGACAAAAGTTCGTGAAATAAATAAAAATAATTTTAGAAATTTTTTTAAAATTTTTATTTTTAAAAAATGCACTTTTTTTCAGTAAATTTACTTACAACTTTTCATATATAGTTTTTTTTAACACACTATATGGACTACAAATAAATATTTTATAATTAAACTAATTTAAATTATGAATATTATTTTAAGACTTGGATTTATATAGATTGAAAGAGTGATAAAAAGCATTTTAAATTATTCGCATAACTTTTTTAAAATATCTATAATTCTAAAAGGCATATAAGTTTAAAAAGCTTATAAAGAGGTGATATTAAATAAAAGTAAACATATACCGTAAAATCCGGCGTATAACGCGCACTTTCAACTCAAAAAATAAGATCGAAATTTAGAGAAGCGCGTTATACGCCGGGTATAAAAATGAGAGAGAGAGCTTCAAAAAAAAAAAAAAAAGATGAGCATAGAAAAAAACTAGACTTCTTGTACATAGATCGAAATACTGTGTCTTTGAAAGAAATAACATTTCTTATGAACGTAAGGGGCTGTAGTTCTAGAAATACACTATTTTTTACTGAAGCTTGGAAAATAATACCTCGAATAAATGACTTCAAAATAAAATAGCATTGCTCACGTGTATTTTCAGGTTGCTTCGTAAAAAAGGGGTTGCGCGTTATACGGCGAATATACCTAAAAACTAAAAATGGCAACTTGAAAGAATAGGTGCGCGTTATAAGCCAGATTTTACGGTATATTATATTATACAGTAAAATCTCTTTTTAAATACATGTAATAAAAACCTCCAATATATTTCTTACCTTTCTTTGAAAATTTCGATATGGTACTATGAACATTTTCAGCTTATCTTTTAACTAGTAAATAAAAAAGACCTAACAAATCACCAGAAATAGCTCTACACCAGTGATTCCCAAAGTGGTCTATATAGACCCCCAGGGGTCTATGAAGACCTTCAAGGGGTCCACGACAGCAAGAAAATAATTTGGGTGTCTATGAGGAGTAAATGGGGGTCTACGACTGTTCTCATTAAATCAGATTGTGATTTTAATTTTAAAGGAAAATTTAACCAAATGGAAACCAGATTTTACCTATTTAAAGCATTTATTTACTAAATTTAATGAGGCTAATTTGAAGTTATGGGACAATATAAATTTGATTAAAACAAGGACCATCATTTAAGCTTTTCTTGCCAGAATTAAGCTAAAGGAGTAATTTTGGATGTGGCGAATTTTCCTAGTTTCTCAATTGGTCACAGACAATTTTCCAGGAAATGACGTTTTAAGCAACGTTCAATATTTAAATCCCCTTTATTCATATTTTGAAACTGGGCTTGAGAAAGCATTTACTTGGTAATTACCACAGAAGACAATTAATTGCTATGGTTGCATTGAAAAAAAATGTCTTAATACACAAGAGGAGATTGAAAGAGTAAGTAGCAGAGATCTTGAACTAAAGTTTAGAAACAGATGTCAATAATTTTGGCTCTAAAGAGACATGCCTGTTTTTATCTCGAATTATAGAGTATTGGAGAAGGATTTTAATTGCTTTTCCTAGAGGAGTTTTAGCGCGGTTGTTGGCTGTACACTACTAAATGAGAAAATTTTGGGTTAAACCTGACAAGATTAATGGCAAATGTTGAAAATGTGTTATTGAAGCACCAGATTCATCCCTATCATTATAAACATTTCTTTTTAATCAGTAATTTTATGTATCACTTAAAATTTTAATTAATTAATATGTGTTTCTTCAGTTTTACTGTTTCCCAACTTCACTACAGTTTGAAATTTAAATCTTTTAAATTAAGTATTTCTGTACCATCTGTCATAAACACATTTAAGTTAATAAATTTGCAAAAATTCAATATTACTCAAGCAGGGGTCTACCCCAAACCGAAAACAATGGCAATGGGTCTATGAAACAAAAAAGTTTGGGAACCTCTGCTCTCTCTACACCTATATACTGTACTAATATACTCTAAACTAAAGCGTAAATGGATTGGGTGAGGATGAGATCTTTAAAACGAAACATCAATAATTTTTCTTATTAGTGTCTTTAGTTTTGAAATATACTTTTAAGGTGCCCTTAAGCCAATTTGGGACCCACCTATGTTTAAAGCATTTTAATAAATATTTTGTATAAATCCCATTAAGAAAAAAACATATAAGGAGTGCTGATAGAGGCGTGAATTGTACCCTATTCAATCAACTCCCATCAGCGGGATCCCACCGAGTAGCAAATAGGAAACACTTGTGGGATTATTAATGACCCGGACAGAAAAAGAGAAATATTTGGGAAACCGCCCAATTGAGAAGCGATTATTTTATTAATTTTTACCACCTCCCGTGCTTCTAAGGGCTCCGAGTAACAAAAAATCAGGAAGAGAAAGATATAAACTTCAAGGAGAACTTTTTCATGTAAGTACCTATAAAAAGATTCTGTAGCTAACGTGCTAGCGCGCATATATTTTTTGCTATTTTTAGGAATAGGATCATGCATGAAGGCGCAGTAGGCAGGCAGATTCTACTTTTTCCACCTGTGTTCCATTTCATGGTTTCACTTGTAGAAAAGTACTATTTCAGTCCAAGAACGAACCGTTATGGAATATGGTTTTGGAAAGAGTAAAAAATTATGACATGGGCATAAAAATTGTTCTTCAGGCTCCCGAATCTAACCGCCATTTTGAATTCATAAGCGCAATGTTGATCTTATGGAAATTCCATTTTTCAGCTCAAACTTAAATTAGAGCATCGATTTGAATCCAATAAAATGTATTAGAAATAGCAAACAATATAATGAAGGTTTATCTAGACTACATTTTTATGCTAATTTCTGAAAAATAATTTTTGTCTATTTTGAAAGTAAAAATTGTTCTTAAGGATCCTAGTCTAACTGTCAGTTTGAATTCGTGAAAGTAATTTTGATCTTATGGAAATTCTAATTTTTAGCTCAAAGTTCAACAAGAGCACAGATCTGAATTCAACAAAATGCATCCGAAAGAACAAAAAATAATTAAGGTTTTTCTAAACTTAAAATTTTTCTTCTGATTTTTGAAAATATTTTTATGCCTATTTTAATGATTCATTTGTTGGGTTTCAGATCTTTCAAAGAAATATTTGAAAATATTTTTCAAATATCGAAGGAGAAAAAAATATAATTCCAGAGGATCCTGCATCATCTTTTGCTCTTTATGTTGCATTTTACTGAATTCAAATCGAAGCTCAAGCTTAAATGTAAACTGTAAAATATAATTTCCATAAGATTAATATAACGTTTACGAATTCAAAATGGTCGCTAGATGGGAACCTTAAAAAGATGATGAATTGAAAATAATGAACGATACGTATTCAAAAAGTCGTTATTTAACTGTACTAAAAGTAAAATTAGAAAATTGTAAAAGAAATTCAAAATAATGTGGAATAAAATTGAAAAAGCACACACATCAATATTGATAAAATATTTTCAGCTTTGCAAAATATTAAGTAACAATACAATTTTAAGAATGAAAACATGCATTTATGAAGACATCTATGTTATTCGTCAAATCAGAAGTAGTTAATCCTGATGATCCTGATCAGGACAATGGAACAAAATTATAAAATTATTGTATTGTCATCGGTCCTTGACAAGTGTGCAAAATTTCGAATTAATCTGATCTTTTAAAGTGGGTAAAAATCGAGCTCAAAGATTCCGTTACATACAAATGAAGCATACAAAAGCGTGTTAAAAAATAGACATAAATATGTGAGCGACTTCCCGTTGAAGTCGCTCCCTCACCGTTCTGCCTACCTAAGGGTGTGTGCGCGTGTGTGTGGGGGGGGGGGAGCATGACCAGAAACTTCCATAATAATAATTATTTTATTACTATTCAAGCATACTAATCAACCACAAGTTAAACTACAAGAGGATGCCCCAGGAGTAATATAAAGAAGGAAATGAACCCTAAGTGAACAAGCGTAAGTAATCAGTTTAATTTAACCTAATCTATCTTAGACTCTAAATTCTCAATCCACTAATTTAGTATAGTGGCAAACTCCGTTCTTAACTCAAGTTGTGAAAATGAATTAAATCTCACCTTCATATCTCCACAACAGTTCCTCCGCTCCTTCTATCTTACAATTACAAAACCCTGACTTTATATAGTCAAACTAATCTCCATATCAGGGTTTCTTCTTGAAAGGGATGATTGTGAATTAACGCGAATGCAAGCCCCAAAGTTTCCCCAAGAGGATTAGTGTGATGGTCGCGTACAGATCCGTCACAAATATTTTATAATGACCATTTCAGATGATGCCCCTATCAATGCCAAATAAAATTTTGCTATACATCCAAGCTTTTAAGAAACATTATAACAAAAGAAATAAAAAATTTAACCAATACCAAAGTCTGCAACTAAAAATACATTTATAGATGAAAAACTCAACCCTCACAAAAATACACAAATAAACAAAAAAACACTGACTTTCTAAAATGATGCCTTAAGAGTTTTTCGTGCAGAACTTAATGAGATGTATCATGTCCCATAAATCAGATTTCTTCTTTTTAATCCGAAAGTGTCAAGGGAACGAAAATCGTGCCAGTTCGAAATTCCGAATAGCTCTTCCCCCCCCCCCTTTTCCCTTATGCATGCCCACACCTTCGAGTCAGTTCCTTCAACGTTCCAAAGTGTTCCAAGATGGAACCCTCTTCAAGATGTCAGCCTAATGAGTTTTTGCAGCGTTCCCTTGACCACCCGCTATTCATCATGTCGTGAAGCGGACTCTCAAAATATTTCCACTTTGGGTTGCTAATTTATCATCCTTATGTCTCTCGCTGCTCGCTGATAGCGGAGACATGTTGGGAGAGGGTACTGGGTCACAAACGCCCAAATTCGACCCCCTAATGAAGCCTCTCCCCAACAGATGGAACATAATTTCATTGAGGAAAATCGTATTAGGAAAATCAATATGTGAAGAAATCATCGACACTCCTCCCGTCTTATCTCTTTCAATTTTAAGGGACAAAAGTTTTTTTTAATAAGTAATAATTTTTAGTTGATTGCATTGAAACATGTGAATTCAAAGTGATTTTAAAACGAGCAAGACCGATTAAACTTTGTCAGATAAGTGATATTAATTTCTTCACTGCCGATTGAAAGTTAAGTGATTCCTTCTCCAATGCCATCGTTTCTCACATAAGCGCGTGAATACGGTGTCTTGGGTATAGAGAGGAATGGGGGTGGGGGGGGGGTTATAAATAAGCATATTTTTCTTTGTAATAAGTAAATCCTTCGCAAACACTGTCAAAGTCATATTGTGTTCCAAAGCCTTCGGAATAATTTTACTGATAGTAGTGCCAAGAAAAGGTCTGTATTTCGGAAAGACGTAAATACACGCCTGGGGCATTTAACGCACCTGTTGAGTGAGGAGTAGATATAAGCTGACGGTAATAAAGGGGTTAAGCGCAGCTTTGATTTGCTAGGATTATGTGCTCGAATGTATAATCCATTAACAGGAGCATCTAAATATTCTTATGTTTACTATTTTTCCAGTAGTAAGAGAAATACGAGTACATTATCACCCAAAAAGCAGAAAAAAGATGACAAATATTAATTATAAGAAGCTATTGCATTAAAAAAAAAGAAAAAAGCAGAAAATAAAAGATTCTATGGAACTTGTTAACCTAATACCCCAAATTCTAAAAAGATACCCAGAAGTCCTAAATCTAATTCCCAAACTGAAAAAAGCAGACGGTAAAACCCAAGGCCTATTTACTAATTGAAGCCATGCTAGATCGGAATTAATTTTAATTTTAATTTTAATTAATTCCTCTCTCTATCTCTTATTTCAAATAACTTAATTTATATTTTATTTTTCAACTTCCCTTATTCTTATTTCCATAAACCATTCTTTCTAATTTCATTTCAAGCTCACTGCAATTAACATCCAATCAAAAGCCTTGCTTCACCTTCTGGACTGCTGCCACCCCATTGGTCCCCACCTCTGAAACCACGCCTCTCCACTTCAGCCCATGATGCAAAACCAAGTCTCTCCATCTCCAGATAGAGGGCAGAGGGATATGTTTATCCCAGTCTATCGCGGAATATAAGCGAAATAAAAGATTCTTATCTCATTTAATAAAAAATGATCCCTTTATAATGAATAAAGTCTATCCTGCATAAGTGAAATAAGCCCAGTGGCCGAGCGGTAGCGTGTCGCGCTTCCACACCACAAGTCCGGGGTTCTATCCTCGGGCTGGGCAAGGTCGATTTAGCCTTTCATCCCTTCAGTGGGTCGATAAATGAGTACCAAGTTCAGTGGGAGTTTCGCTTCAGACTGACCACCTGATCGGGACATCTGTTCATACACCTCAGTGCCCAATGGTCATGTACACTGAGCCCATCTTTAGTGCGCCACTGAGTTTAGTTTGCGTAAATGAATGTTTTTTAACGTCACAGGATAAAGCAACACGAGGGTTACTGGCGATGACCTTCACAATTTTGAACCAAGGTCAAATGATGAAAACGATACATGAGCTGGTAACCCTTCGCCAAACTACCACACCACGCAAACGGGAGGACTTTGAGCTACTACAGTTTTAAAGTGCATCGACCCCTCAACGCGGCGGGTCTTCAGTGGCAGCAGGACTCAAACTCGCAATACACCGGCCACGAGTTCGTGACCATAATCACTAGGATGCCACGGGTCTTCAGTGGCATTGGGGCTCGAACTCGTGATCACTAGATTACCGCTCCCACAAGCCTACCCTGCATAAAATATTAAAAAGAGCTTTTGGGATGAATGAATGTTTCTTCATTGAAATATGATTCTTCAGCGAAGGGAAAAAAACCATCCTTCATCTAAATGTTTGTAGCTTTTGATCTATCACTGTCTTATGACAAAATATGTATCAAGTAATATAAAAGTTACATTTTAATATTATTCCTTTTTATCGTCCTTAAAATGTAATGTATTTAATTTGGTACAATTTTTCCAGTCAAAATTACTCCACAAAGGAACAAATCCAAAATTCATTTGTCACACATCACAGAGAAATAAACAAACGATAAAATTTCTTAAAAAGTCAAAAATACTTTTCAAAAAAGTACATTGTAAGAACATGTTAACACCCCCTATTCCTTCTTTCTTCTCTCTACGACGTATTAAAACCAACAATATAGGTGTACCTGTTTCACTTCACAAAAGTCTACTTCCATTAATATGTTTTCAAAAACTCTTCAACACCACCTTTTTTTTGCATAACTCATTTTGGCATATTTTGAAATAAAGCGACATCTCACTCCACCCACCAGTTAGCTCCTCAAAAACGATTAAAAGTGCAAAAATCCTCCACTGCAAGTCGCGACCGAGAAGAAAAAAAGGGTGCATTTCGCAACAAACCCAGCATGCACGAACCTTATCTGCAAGGCGTCGGGTCGTAAACAACTTTTGTCACCGTTTTCAAAGAGGCCGCCTCTCTTTATACCTCAGACCCGGGCCGTAAAGAAGGAAGGACCTAGCCTCATCATCACGTACGGCGTTGGAAGATTTAAAGTGTGGTGTCTAGCAACAAGGGGCGCCTCGTTACTTACCGATATTCGCCTTTATACTTAGAGGAATGCGCCAGGAATGGTATACGACCACAGTCACAAAGCGATATCCATAATGCCGAGTGTGAAAGGCGGCCATAAAATCAAAAAACGGGTGAAAACCAGACTGTTTAGCAATGCTCTGGTGCCTTTTGATGTTTGTTGTGTGTCTGTACGGGTAGATAAGGCTGTTGGTAGTTCACTTTGCAAGTCAATGAAGCTAGAGATGATTTCTGAGAGGATTGAAAGGGTTATTCGCACAATGTGTTCGAATCAGAGACAATAAATTCAGTGGTTCTTGAACAATTGACCAGTTTATGAATCTAGAAAAATACCTTTTCGGCGTTAAAAAATATATAGATATTATCGATGGGAAGTATTTAAATTCAAAGAAAAGAGATGCTCATAAATACATTAACGTTCATTATGGTAAATTTACCTTTTTATTTTTCCTTTCTGGGGAAGGTGACATATTGAAGACCAGGGACGTAGCTACCGCCGTATCAATGA
This sequence comes from Trichonephila clavata, assembly GCA_019973975.1. Taxonomy (NCBI): domain Eukaryota; kingdom Metazoa; phylum Arthropoda; class Arachnida; order Araneae; family Nephilidae; genus Trichonephila; species Trichonephila clavata. The sequence goes on from BMAO01014988.1 coordinate 190,424, forward strand.
TACGGCGACCCCAAGCTACAGGGGCCCCAACATATGGAACTATAGTTCCACTAACAGGGCTCCCATACCTAAAAAGGGCCCCCGATGGAACTTTGATACAGGGCCCCCTCAGAGCTACCTACGCCAGTATTGAAAACATTAGAAAATGTTTATGGATGTTATCAGAATGGAATACAATCAGTGGCGCGCACAAGGTCCTGGGGGTCTGGACACCCCCCAAAGCCCTTGCGTTTTTTTTCGATTAATGATAATCCTATGTATATATATAAAGTAAAATTTAATTAAGTACTTATAATTAACAATTTATTTTATTAATTAATTCTAATCATTAATTCAATAATTTATTTTTTACAGTTTTTTGTTAACAAAATCAGAAGGATCAATTGGTGTCGTCTTGGGGTATGATACGAGTTGGGGGACTTTCGACCATGGAATCCCCCTTTGAAAATTTTTTGTCTGCGCTACTGAATACAATCAAAAATCAGGTGCATGGAAAATAAATATTTTCATAAACTCAGTCTAGTTTGATATGGTTTTTAGATTTGGAGTTTCTTTAAGTTCCGAAAACTCTGTTTTGCACGATATTTGCAGTACATCAAAAAATTTAAGAATTTCGGGTACATTAATACATATATATAGCAGAAAAGAGACTCTCACTCCTACATCATGAGACATCCGGAACTATTAGACCGACAGATTTGAAAATTGGTAAACATGTTTCTTTTGTTGAGTAGAGATATCCACTAAAAACAGGGGGATCAATTCCAATGGGGATCAGGGGCGCATTGTATAAAAAATTCCCATCTTTGAGCAATTAGAATTACAAACTTGAAATTTGGCATACATGTTTCTTTTGTTGAGTAAACATCCGCTGCAAACGGGGTTTGCGATAATCGATTCTCAAGGGGGTATTACAAGAAAAAAAAGATAAATAAACTTTCGTTTTAGAAATTCGTCATGATCTTTCAAAAAATAAGAAGCAAAGACTAAAAGAATGTTTTTTAATAAATCAAAAGCTGAATGCTTGGAATTAGATATCAATAACTTAAATATTTTATATATATAGAGAGACAAAAAGCATCACGAAATACATATCGAAACGGGTGGATAACGGCTATTTGACATTCTTGCTGCGTTTTAACATCATTTTCTAAAAGAAATATGTACACACATGTAGATTAAACATGCTGAATAAAATGTTGTGGGCACTTGAAAGTTTTCCCCCTCTTTTTTTTGAAATCTTTAAAGGAATTTAAACTAAGAATTATACAAGAATTATAAATAACAATTCAATGCTCGACATAAATACTTAAATATTAAAAATTCCAAAAACAGATAGAAAAAATTTTTAAAATTTTTTGCTATTCAGAAGGATTGATACTTAGAGAAGTTGCATTTACTTACGTAATAACACCAGAGATTATACGACGACATATTTTCAGCTGTTATTTCCTAATCTCAAGGCTAGCCAAGAGTGTCTTCTTTCCCAACAGCCATTCAATTTCAACAAGTCCGTCAATTAAGACAGCGTTTAGTAGCTAACGAAATTACATAAACAGACCGCAGATGACCGCAATACCGTCAGATATAACAAAACCGTATAGGAGATAAAAATTTGTAAACTCAGCTCTGACATGGAGGTCATCATACGCTTTTGATAAATAAGCAAACTGCATTTTACAGTAATACTTCACTAAACAACATTCGACTTCGATCTCTTGTCGAATTTTCAACGGGTTAATTCGGAACTACAGTTACAGTTACGCTCCTGATTAAGTAAGCAAACATCGAGACGATGATAGAGGATAATTACAAGCTGGACAAGGACGTTGTAGCATCAGCATGTAACATCGTTTCTCTCAGACACGGAAGTAAATAAACATAAGTAAAAAACTTCGATGGGAGCAAAAATGAACGACCAGCAAAAAAATTTAAAATTTATAAACCAAAAGACCTTAACTGAGTGCATTTTTAAAACCATACTCTAAGCGCAAAATGTTTTTTTTTTTCAAAAAAAAAAAATTGTTTTAAATGTATAATAATATTGTAATTTTTTAATAATTTCAAACAAATAATGAATAACAGTTTCTTATATTTAAAAATTGATTTACTTAAATTGACAAATGCTGTACGTAAAACAGCGTTGTATGGATAGTTTTGAAGAATCTCTACTAGAGAGATTGTGACGGGTGCTTACGCGTTTCACTAACCTTCTCTTAAATTCTATATTTTATTTATTTCAACCAATCTCCACCGGGAGCCAAAAGTGTGACTTATGCAAATGAGATATTTTATATAAGTTCGGGTTTAGCGAGTTCAAAAAGGATATGAGAGGGGAAATGAAATGAAGAGAGGAAGAATTTGAGACAGTAGTTTTTCTAGTGGAAATATAGTCGTCGGGAGAAAAGTCTATTGAAAAGTATACATAAAATCGGTTCGGGACGGAACTGAGAGAAAGCTGAGATTGAAGCCGCTCATTAAAGCAATCCAGATATAGAAGAAGTAATTAGAAGAACCTGCCTTAAGAAAAGGTATCAGGTCAGTTTGTTTTCTCAAATTAAATATAAATGTGTAGCTTAATTGTACGCGTCGTCCTCCGTGGATTCAGTTAGGATTCCGTCGTTCATAATCGAATTCTTCTCATACTCCACTGTGTTTTATTGTTCTTAAAATTTGAATAGTATTTGTGTAATCTCTCAATTAAGAAAGGTCAATAAATAAGATTGATTTATTAAATAAGTAGTAATTAATCATGAATTCAACACATTCAGATTTAGATAATACAAGAAGGGGAGTTAATAATCTTAGAGGTAGTGATAGACTACGACAAGATGCAGAAATGACTTGAACATCGAAGATAAAATAATCAAACAGATATTGAAAACTTAAAAATATGGGATGTTGCAGTATTATATAAACAACGCTGACTGAGGACAGCTTTTAATTTTATATGAAAGTGGGGTTTAACAGTTTTGTCTGGTTACCCAACCTTCCCCTTTCTGTACATTATACTGTTGGAAACAATGGACATACATACACGCACACGTATCACGTATGCACACATACAACAAAGTACGCAGAAACATATATATATGTAATGGTATTAACCTTGGAGCAGTACGATATCTAAACTCTAGCAATCATTAGAAGATTTGATGGCCATTGTTTAAATTTTTAAGTTAATGAAAAATTTACCCACGAATACACAAAGAAAATTTTTTTAAATATGGAATTTATTAATGATATTGGAATTAAATACATTTAAGTAGAACAAAAGAAATTAAGTAAAAAAATTAGATAAGCTTTTTCCACTCACAGAGTTTGAAATTATAGTAACTAATATTAATTACAATTATCAACATTAAACATAATTGGTTCTTTTTATGAACAACAAAGAAGATAAAGTATATTAACATCATAATAATTTTTCAAAAGTAGAAATGAGTTAATTTCAAATAATAATACTTGTAAAGCAAACTCAAAATCTTTTTCTCAGAAGAAAATTACAATTGGAAATCTATTAAAATTTAATAAGAAATCAATAATAATCTGAAAATATATCAAGTGAAGCAATAACACTTTTGTAAAGACACCAAAAAAACATTGCTACAAATTTGTCATATTTCCTTCAATTAAAACATTTCAAATAACAAAGATATTTTAATGGCATTTAATTCAAACAGCAACCAAAAAAAATCAATCCTCTTATTAAAAGCGGAAAGTAAATAGCTGTGAAATCCACTTATCCATAGATAGCCTTGTAAAAATGCCTGTCACTTAAGAACCATGAATAGAAATGCTACAACCGTCAGCCCTACCCAGATTTTCAGTTTAATGACCACGTAACCTCAACCTGATGCTCAACCCTATGCAACAATTAGTCTCAAATTACATGGGAGAAGTCATATGACATCCTTCAAGTTTCAATGCTGAGACAGTGGATATTGAGCGACAAGTACAAACGGAATGCATCGAGGTAGGGCTGGCCATTCTACTGTCGAAAGGATTGACATATGCGATGAGAACATGAAGTATTAATGGTCCAAATAATTACCCTATCAACAAGAGTGGAAATTAATATTAATAGACTTATACCACATGAGGATGGGCTTTCTTCTTTTCACTAATTGATTTTCTATGCCTTTAACCTTTTAAAAGTTAATGGCACGTTTAAATGATATTTGATTTTTACAAAAAGTAGTTTGAAATGTAGAACATTTCCATGAAACTGTGCATCTGAGTATGATTAACAAGAATTTTAAGAAACATTTTGCAATTTTTCTTAATAAAAGTACTATGCAAAATTTTGTTCTATCATGAAGAAAATCAGATGCACTGGAATTTAACACATTGGTCTAATTATACCATAAAATATTCCAAAATCTCGTAAATGATAATTCTATTTGTTTCTCTACGAATTAATAAGGATTTTAAACGAAACAAACAATATAGATATTATAGTCGATATATAAATTCTCTCTTTCTTTGATTCTTTAGTAAAAATGAAATACAAATTATTTTAAATTTTATGACGTCCGGACTGGTAACAATTTACGATGTCCTCGCCAAAAGATTTGGAAATCTTATCCAACATCGGCTTCTTTTAAAGGAATGGGGATTTTCTTCATATATCCTTTACAACTATTGTTACCCCAAGCAACTAAGATTACAGGAGAGTCCTTACGAGCAGATAGTTCTGGGTGTACAAAAAGGGGATCTCCCCAATCATGTTTAGCACTCCGCGTGTGTTGATACCGTAAATAAAAACCAATGATACGTTTGCATAAGTCATTCAGCGAGGGCTGGTTATCAAATAAAAGCTGGCAGTACACATACAAAAGAGACATAGCAATTCAACTCAGATGTGTAGATTACACCTCCTTAAGCAAATCTGAATTAATATCTTACATATTAAAATGGACATTATTAACTAATAATAATAATCTTTAAGAAATTTAATTTTTAAAACAAAAAAATTTGTCAGACCCCTAGGATACTATAGATCACAGGCTCCCAAAGTGATCCCTACGGACTCCTGGGGTCCCTGTGACAGCTGATGGGACTCGTGGTAAATTAAAATCAATTTGGTAGTGCGTGAACAACTTTAAGGCATCCGCGGAAGGTTGATACAAAATAAAGTATTTGCGACTTATTCCCTTTATTATGAAAATTAAAATAAATTAGTTACGACTTTAACACGTGTTAAAATTTTTTAGAGTGAATTATTATAAATAAACACATAAAAGCAGCCGAAGTAGTGACAAGCATTGCTCGGTCAAAGTTGGGCTGATCGCAGGTATCTATGAGGTTTAAATAGGAACGAAATCTCGCATGCAATATCTTGTCTAAAATATGGCAGTATAAGAGTCGAGAGATGTGAAGCGAATGCAACAATCTTTCCTTAATTTTGAACCAATAGCAGCGTTAATCTTTTTACTGTTAAAGAAGATAAAGAACGTTACGTAAGAATTTTTGAATACAATTCATATATTGTACATAAATTTAAAAACCACAGTTATATTTTTGTTAAAGCTCATTTATAAAATCTTCTTATAAAAATACTATCAATATCATTTTCATTTATCATTTTAGAAACATCAAAGTTAAATTTGTAATTTTTCTATTATGCACGGAAATACAGTTATTTCACTTGGGGGGAGGTCATGGTCAATTTTTGGTTATAAAACGGGGTCCATGGATGCAGTAAGTTTGGGAATCACTGTTCGAGACCCTTTTTATACTTCTACAGATTCCTGAGGGGTCCACTTGAACCAGTGGCTTAAAGTACACCCCCCTCAGAAGTCTGATCGAGGGCAGAAATCTGAAGAATTGTAAGATCCAGCTTGGGGCTCAAAACCTGACTCTGCAGGGGGGCACTAATATTCTCCGTTACGCCACTGACTTGGACTCCTTTGAGAATCCCTGTTCCGGACAAACAACAATCCAGTATAAATCAACGACGATACGCAAGGGAAATAGATATACCATTCAGGGGCGTCACTATCGCCGTATTAACCTTAACAATGACACTGGCCCACAAATTATAAGAGGCCCCAATATGTTTATATTTTAACACTTTCAAATAATACGATTTTTTAAAATTTATTTTCCAAAAAAAGGAGCCCCAAAGAATGTTGATACAGGGCCCACTCAGGACTAGGTACGTCGATGGTACTCGAATATAAACTTCATTTAAAACAAAATTCTCGCCAAACACATCAGACATGAATATTCTAGACTTCAGAGTGAAAATTATACTTTTGGTTCAAAAAAACATAAATTCAGGTGTTTATTAATGATATAAGAAATAAATCTTCGAGCACACAGACTTGGCAAACCCCGTGCTTTTCAAATGGGCCTATGTTCAACAGCCTGCAACATCAAAATAAATGGCCGAGTGGCACCAGGGAGGTTATTAAGTTATTATCAGCGAAAGGTTGGTGTGGGGTCGACAGGAATATTGAGCGTTATGCATGATGCTTGATGAATTTTGATCTTCGGCTGGGTGAAAGAACTCTTCGAAGGTTGGACATCAAAGGTGCGCAAGGTGTGATCTGCGGGTAATGAATAAATAAAAATGGTGATAGGGCACTCGCTGTAGAGAGGACAAGGACACTATTAATTAAGTGAGATAAACACTTCTTTTGTTTCTTAGTTTATATAATAACTATTTTGCTATAATTTAATGAAGAAATATTGTAGTAGCGCACTCTGTGGTGAATATAAATATAACTATATATTATAATATATATAGACTATAATTTAGAACTATTATAATATATCTTTTTTAAAAACATTGAAGGTAACTGACTACGAGAGAAGCTGTGATTTTGAAAAAGTATATAAACCTGGGGTACTCAACCTTTATTTCTGCGGCCGCATACATAAATTAGCTATTTCACGCGGGCCGTAACATGAGGATTAATGGGGGGGAGGGGAGAATGTTTTAAAACCAAGGTAGCATAGAAAATTTAAAATGTGGAAATTGATGAAAATATTAAAACTACTATTTTCCTTTTTAATTATTATTTTTTATTTTTGTCACTGAATTTTTCAAAATTGGAAGCATTTAAGAACCACTCTTTCACAATTTCTGCTTCAGTAATCGGTTTCATATGATTACCAATGATATAACAAATATCATAAGGTGCCTTTGTAATCACTGTGACATTACCACTGATAAAACGCTTTTTTGCCGTTGTAAAGATTATTCAAGAAAGCCTATTTATCATCTCTTGTAAGAGATCTTCGAGGAAAAGTGTCATCGAACGATTCCTGTTTGTTGGTATTTTTTGAATACACTTTCGTGACAAATCAAACAATTACTGAACCATGCTTGTTTTTCACAAAATAGTCAACTTCCCAATAGTCTTGAAACAATCTATTTTCTTCGAATATTTTTCGTTTGCAAGATGTGAAAAATAGTTAAAAATTAGTTCAACGCATAAAATGGTCGCTACTCCACTGTTGTCTATTATCATTAATCAGAAATATATATATATAATTTCGCACCCATACGACATCGGCAGCAAAAAGCAAAATTGATGTAATTGATTTTTTTTACAAAGAATTTCTCACCAAATTTTCATAAATAAATGAATTTCTCAGAACAATGGGCTATGTCAGGGCCACTTAAAAAGGCCCGGTGGGCTGCATGCGGCCCTCAGGTTGAGTATCGCTGACAAAAACGGATACTTATTTAGTGTCAGTTGAATTAGAATGTGCATATAAAATTGTTTTAAGAGAATATTACTTCAAGAAAAAAATATTCAAATGCAAATTTTTTTGGTAAGAAATGAAGAAAAAACCTAACGTTTTCAAAACATTCTCCTTTCCCGATAAGTACTTTTTTAATAATAATATTTTGCCTATATATATGGCTAGAATTCTATATAGGGGATGAATTAAGATTTTTTTAAAACATAACGTTAGAAGTGCATTCATTCCCATTTTAATACATGAGAGTAGAGAAATTGAAACAAAAAACACGGGTTATTTTATTACAATTGATAGTGACAATGAAAATAATGTGATTATTTCTAAAATCCTAGTTCAGCCCTTGTATAGAAAACTAGCTATGTATTGGCATAATATTATTATTATTATTATATTATAAGAATCACTTTTCATAAAAAGAGAATGTTTTGAAAAATAATTCAAATATAGCAACTGTAGTATTTGACCATCACATCTTCTTGTAATGACATTTTGAATATTTGAATGACGACATTTTAAAATCTACAAATTTAAACTGTTTTATGAGTTAATTGCAAGCTCTTTTACCGCTAATACTATGTAATAATATGTTTCTGTAAATATATAAATTCTTAATATAAAAGAAGGGTCCCCTGCAATGTCAGGTTTTGAATCCTAAGCCGGATCTTACATTGATTACGTACTTGGCATCAGTCAGGCCTTGGGCCCCCTAGAATCCTGCCCCCTCCCCCCGCAATGCGAGGGTGTACGTTTTACGCCACTGATTTATGATATTATTTACTCAACATTACCCTAGAACTACACCAGATCTTTAATTATTATTTATTTTTTCCAAGTAAATATTGAGTAATAATATATTTAAAAAAATGCATTAAGAAAATTAATAGCTGTGGCATGGATTTAGTATAATGGTTGATGAACACAAGTTTTAAGACTCTAAAGAGAAAATTACCGAGATTAAACAACTGCAATTTACATTAATCAGCATCGGTTGATGCTCAAAGTAGAAATCACGGTATCTTTTCTTTGAAGAAACTTTATTATCTTTCTAAAACGTCTTGTAATTTTCTCTAAAAACATGATTTCCCTCATTTATTATCTTCATGAACCTTTGTCTAAAAATCATTTAAAATTTGGGACAAACTCTGAACAATTTTGCATTGTTTAGGGTTATTAAATAAATGATTTAAGAATCACAAATTAATGATCGTACAGATAAGTAAGAAAGATAGAGAAGAAAATTTCACAAAAATTCTTAACAATACGAACCCAAAGAGCTGATTTTTTTAGATACCGAGTAATTACAAAATAAAATTCCAGAATGTAATGGTAAATAAAAATTTACATATAATACTGTCTGCCTTTAATAAATCATGTATAATAACCTTGCTTTTATCACCAAAATTCCTTAAAACACTCCAGAGTTATAAATCATTCCTCAGCCTTCATCTTTTAAAAAAGAAAGAACAAAAATTCGCCACGTCACACCCATTATCAAATGAAAAAATAATAATAATAATGCATCAAATACAAACAAGCAAAAAGGCCATAAAAAAGCCTCTGAAAGATGATACCATCAAACCCGGCAACATCGTTCAAAAGATGACGGGTGTTACCTTTCTGGAAAAATGCAAGAACTAAACCAAAAAAGAAAAAAGAATTTTTCACCCTCCAGTTCTATAGCATTGCGAAAGTTGCTCTTCTTTTTTATTATTATTATTCTTTTTAATTATGATCCTTTAAAATGCCAAGCAGAGAACTTAGGGTGCGGTCGCTTAGCAGCAGAGTAGTAGAGACGAATACAATTTTACCATCTTGCTGAAGATTCGATTCGACTTGTGCTTGTTTGGTTAACTCCCACTATATGGGGGAAGATGCGCATAACCAATCTACAAACCGGTTAAGTTTTGATTTAAGTGATTTTCTTTTTCTTCATTGTTTTTCTTTTTCTATTATTATTTTGTTACTGGTGCGATTTACTTGCGAGGTGTGATTCGTGATTTTTAGATACATACTAAACAAGCACGTTGTTGCAGATGCTAGTAGGTGGTCTAAAAGTTCATTCTTAACAACGAGCAAGTGTTGAAAATAAAAGTAATAAAAAAATAGGCATAAAGAGATGGTTATTGAATTATAAGAATCGAGAAAGCTGTATAATTTGTCTTAAAAATTCCTCCCATTGATGAAAACAGATGCTAAATTGAATACATTTATGTGGGAATCGTGTATTTCATTACTGCATGAATAGAAACAACAGGCAATGAATATTTGGTACGAAATCATAGTAGAATAAAATTTTATATGTATCTATATGCATATATATAAATATACTGATATTTAGGTAAGTTCTAGAAGTTATATTTGCTCTTCTGAAATATTTCTTTTCGTCTGACTATTTTTATTTATATAATATTCATTCACATTAGTTAAATTTGATTAATAACTTACAGTTTGTTCACATATTAGGCCTAAGTGTTTTGTAGTCCTCTTGACATTCAATTTTTCTGGCTTTATTATGCATATATGTGTGTGTGCGTGTAATAGACGTGGTCGTTGAAAGGTATTTCTTTTTATGATTACTATTTTTTACGATTTATGTTGCATAATCAATATTATTGAGGAGGCAGTCTTGAGGTTAGTTATTCTTGTTTACTGTACACTGAACATGTAGACACACAGATAGACGGAATCACAAAGAAACATACACACACAACAAAAATACACAAACACAAAGAACAAACCAAGCTGCAGCCGGGTACAGGTTGAAGGCAGACAAATACAGAAGAGATAGAGAGGGCGGTCTCCAGGAATCTCGGTGTCGGCTCAAATCACATGATCTGAGTGTGTGGATAGATGCAATTTAAAATACTCTCGTTAGACGGCTAGCAAGTTTATTAATTGAACGTGGGTCCTGAAGGGATGGACAATAGATAGTTAAAAGTTATTTAAGAATAAGTTAATGGGGATTATTACATTTATATATAAATATATATATATATATATATTTGCTGAAGGAAAAGGTTAGGATTCTATAAAGCAAGCTTTACTATTCTTATAATTCACAGTTCGTTCCCACGTGCAATTTTTAGGTCTAGTATTAAACAATAATGGTTTATATTTTTCAATTTTTCTAGCACTATTGTATATAAATTTTCTGTTGAAGGGGAAGATTAGGATCCTTTAAAGCAAACTTAACCCTACTTTACTGCCCTAAGTCAGAGTCTGCTTTAAAAAACATAACAGTTTTCCATTCTTGTCAATTGACTTTCCTTCTCCACATATTGGTTTTTTGTTTTTCGTTCTTGATTTCAGAATATAAACTTCCTCAGTTAAGTAGGACATTTAATTTATCTCTCCATCATTTCTTTTATTTATTTATTATATATGATGTAAAATTATGTTATTAAAATAACTGGAAAGGTCAACTCTATTCGATGATTCATGATATTACAATTTACATTATTAAATCATTTGTTACTTGAAAAAAATAATTCTACACTTCTATTACTTCGAGCTTTATAATGATGAGATTTATGAAAACTGTTCCAAATGTTTTAGTAAATTTCTACATATAAGTTACTAAAAATATCACATTCATTTCCAGATTTAAACTATTTTTCAATAAAATCAAAGCATAAATTTTTTACAGTACCCTAAATTTCTTTAATAATATCTAATTTTCAAAACATAATGCAACAGAAACATTAGCTAGAAACTTTTTTATAAACAGGCTCACAAAATCATTTGAAAAAATGACACATAGTATGCATGCATTTAGATAAAAAACACAAGGCTTATTTTAAGAGTTATTGCTGGAACATTTTGCAAGTCAGACGCTTAGCATACTAGAAACATTACTGCGCTCTTAAGGATGAAAATATTTTTAAAATCTTTTTTTCTCTGAATCCATTTAAAACGCAATAAAGCTTTCGCAAAACATCTGCTGTCTGAGGCTCAGAAAAACACTTCTCAGACAGTTTGTCTGATAAGATTTTGACGTCATAGGTTTTAAACATTACTGTTTTCTGTGTCCCAATTTCTTATTAAATTAGTTTTTCATTTAAGGATATGAAATACCACATTTACACATTTTTTACATCAAATTAATCTAGAAAATTGATTTTAAAGGCAATATAGTTCAGTATAAAATTCATAACTATCACTAGCAATAAAAATATCAAAACTGAAATATTGTTGATAGGGTATTTACGTATTATCGCAATCTATTGGCGACATTATATGAAACGAAGCACCTGGTTGCCATTTCACAGCATACGACACATAGGAAATCGGGGTTGTCAACTTGGCGAGTTATTAATAGAGTTGGCGATTATTCCGAAGATACGTAAGTACGGTTGTTAGTTAGAGAAAGGTATTACAGATACAAAAACAATCAACTCTTCATTCTTAATATAAGTATGTATATTAAGAATGAAGATTCTTCTGTAAAGAAGTCTTAATTCTGTCTTTTGTTTTATTTAAGATAATAGTATAATATTTGCAATTTAATACTGCACCAGAAAATTATCTATAATCTAATTTTAGGCTGCATTCAAGAAACAAACTTGTTAAAAAAAGCTGCCTTCGGGCATTATTTTGTTCAGTATTCAACAAGGAAAAACTTATGTTGGATAGTGCCAGCTCAGGCGTCGTCCTCGTCACTAAACCGTGGCACAAAATTATAAAGCTCGTTGCCAAAAGCCCTAGTGTTGCTTTAGAGTACGGTGGAAAAAAATCACAAACCAGCAAGAAAAATACGAAAAGTAAGAAATTAAAAAAATAAAAATTCTCAATTTCTCTTTTTATTACATCATCTATTTCAATTAGTTAAGGAAAGACTAAAAGCATACAAAAAAGAAATCCAGTAAGATTTATTCAACAGAAATTCTAGTATTTTTGACTCTTTAAGAAAAGGACACAGTAATTCGCAGATGAATTGTTTCTCTATTAAGAGACATCAAAAATGAAAGAAGAGAAAAATATATTTTATCATTTATTTTTACACATTGTATCCTTTATTTTTACAGATATTTTTCGAACCGCATTTGTAAAAATAAATGATTTTATATAGATAGTTTTGTAACTTATTTTGTCTGTAAAATATTAAATTGAAAAAGTCGAGCTCAAAGAGCTATGAGAAGTAACGCAGTGATGCATATTTTGAAAAAAATTATTTCATTATTAACTAATCAACAATTTTTCATTCATTTCCATTATCACTACTGTCATTTATGTGTGTAATCATCATTTTCTAACAAAAACTTCTAAAAAATAAAGAAACGAAACAACCTAAAACTTTAAAGTTCATAAATATTTTATTTGCACAATAAGCGAAAAATAAATAACAAACATAAAAATAATGAATCAATTGAATTAAAAGTTTAATTTATAGTTTAATGCTTTATTTTATTGTTTCACATCACTCATTCTTCATAAACACAAAACACTTTTTTAAAAAAGCGAGACGAAATACAAACTTTGTAAGGCAATTTCTTGATATTCCCCAAAATAAAAAAAAAAGATTCAGTAAAAAAAAAAGGTTACGACAGGTGAAAAATAATTGTATTTTGCTTATGAACTCGTGTAGTCAAAGGCCGAAACTATTATTTTAAAATTAATCAAGACAAAAAATGTTCTTATTAACAATATTATACAATAATTTAGTTAAAACTAACAAAACAGACTAAATGCAACATTTTAGCTTGATAAAAATGGAATTTAATCAAAATATGGAAGATCAGTTCGAAAAATTTATTTAAAACTGAAACATATATACAATACTTTGCATGATTTCAGAAAAAATGCATTTGTTTTGATTAATAAAATGTACAATGAATACTTCTTGATAGAAACCAACTTTTAAATTCTCCACACACACAGGCGTATGTTATTTTGACTTCAACTAAGTAGCAAGCATTGTTTCATTTCAAAACATAGCACGCAACAGTACATAGTTCAAACTTCCATTTCAATCAACTCCAATCCACACCACACCAAATTAAAACTGACAATTGCTAAAAGGAATTCGGTCAGCAACTCTACATCATCTAATCTTTCAGATATCAGTTACAAATGACACTCGAGACAATTCTCGCAATATACATAATGACCCACCAATATAAAACGCCTCATTAGATTCTCAATGATGGTTGTCCAGCGCTCCTGTTGCACAAAAACGAAGGGATTCTCACGTTACTTATCCCTGGCCCTAACGATGCTCAGGGCGATGATGATGAGTTGTTTACGTGCTTCTGCTCAATAAGCTTCCAATAGTACAAGATGTAATAGACGCTCATTGAATTAATTTGCCCTCTGTTCAGCATTACATGCGTATGAATAATGCGAATTATGACCTCTATCGTTAATGGAAGATGATTTGGTTTTTAAAAAAAAAGATGAGCTTCGAGTTTTTTCTTTTGTTTTAGGAGTTGGGTTCAAGCTTAATTGTTTTTATGCACAGAAAGAGCATCGTTGGAACATAATCTCAAACTTCTAGCTTAAAAAAATAGATCACGTGCATTGGAGCGCTTGTTTTAAATTGTTGTTAACTGTATACTTTCAATCCAATTTGAGGTCAATTATGGTCAAAGATTAAAAAAGAAAATTGCTTTTGTTATTTATGATTTAAATACAAGCAGTACTTGGAGGAATTCGATATTTTATTTTATAAATTTATAGCATGTTATATATACTTTTTAAGAAAACATAGAAAAAATAACTCACAGAGTTATGTTTTTCAAGGAATAAAATAATATTTGAGTCTCATTTTTTTTTCTAAAGTTTAAAAAGAGTGTTATAAAACATTATTCAGATAGCATAATATTCATTCAATCCTTATGAATATGTGTGTGTGGTGGTGAGGGGTTAATACTAAACAAAGCTCTCAATGTTAACACAACTATTTGTATATTTAACGAAAAAGTCAACACTTTCTATATATAGAATTACAAGCACTCTGACAATATAAAATATGTTGGTTAACTACTAATGATTTACTATACGTATGGGTTCATAAAAATTTATCTCGGCTCCGTCTTCTGGGACACCAGAAGATTTTAATGCAATAAATTCAATTGGGGTTGTAAATCACAAGTATACAAAAGTTATTCTTCCAAATAATAACATAGAAATAAAAATTACATTCTTGCATCTGTTCCAAAAAACAAAATAAAAAATAAACACAGTTAACCAAGTAAATTTACTATGCCTTTGTTATACGCCAATATTTGAAGCAACAGTTTTGTGAAACTTCATTTCATTTGCTATATCTAAATTAAAGTATTTTTTTTGGGGGGGATTAAAAGCCCCTTCATTTCGTTTAACTTTGACATCCCAAAGCCAATTAATGTATACGTATGCATCGAAGGTCAGATTGCATTTCTCATCGAAGGTTATTCATAGAAATTTAACATAGGCATGTATATAAGAACATATATCTTTTCCTTCGTCAATTAAATTTCCACATACATATAGACTCTTAAGATCAACATCTTAATACAGACATCAATCACATTTCAGTCCTCAAAAGATAGAGTCAAGAAAAGATGGAGAAGCAATTAAAATATCTAGCATTCTCTTCACATCAATGTGCTGCATATCACATCAACTAAAATTAGAGCTGTTGGCACGTACTCACAGCAGTCCCAACTCAATTTGTACTACACTTTCTATTTAGTGTTTCCACGACAATAATTTTTCATCGAGATCAACAGCAACGATATGTCAGTTCATTAAAGAGTTTTTTTTCTACGCTCTGGATGGGAAATTTTGTAGTTGAGAAGCTGCAATTTGCAATTACGAGTTAATGAATTAATGCAAATCGCGACACCTCTCCCAGACGAACACCAGCACGACTTTCGTGCTTGGAAAGTATATATATAGTTCGTGACTAAAATACATTGCATGCAGCCGTTAACACGACTGGAGGATAAATACAAGCTTAATTTTACAGACATGTGTATAACATAAACGGAAAAGAGACAACGAAAAAAAAATCCTGGAATAAATAGGAAAAGAAAAGACCAGAAACGAGTTGTTTAACAGTCCGACAAATGTATTTTTAATACAATAATTATTCATTTAAAATTGTTAAGACTAAATTATGTACAAAAACGTCACTGAAGAGTTGTTTATTGAGTGGTACATATACGTTATCATGTGAAACTTGGTCTATGTCTCGAGCCGATGAGAACATGATAAGCATCTACGAAAGGAAGATCAAAAGATTCATTTTTGGAGGAATTCAGGAAAATGGAACGTGGCGAAGAAGATCAAATTTCGAGCTCTATCAATCATATAAAGAATCTGGCATCGTTAACTTCATCAAAATACAACGAATTAAATGGGCAGGTCACGTTGTCAGAATGGACGAAGACCGCACCACTAAAAAAGTCTTCAATGTCCAACCAATTGGCACGCGAAGAAAAAGCAGGCCTGATCTTGGATGGTTTGATGACATAGAAAAAGATCTTGTTTTGAGAACTAAGAATTGGAGAACACTGGCAGGAAGAAGGCTGTCCTGGAAAAAACTTCTTGAGAAGGCCAAGGTCCACCCTGGGCTGTCGAGCCATTGAGGAAGGGAAACATACGTTTATTGTACCGGGTGTCCGAAAAGTAAGACTACTTTTTCGAATATTAATTACAAAAAAAATAAAGGTATTAACTTACGGTTCCTTTTGTTCTACAAAGAAAACATTGAACATTAAGTTTTTGTACAATGCTTTACTGCACGATTTCAATGTGAACACTATAAGTTGCGCACAAAACATCGAGCCTATATGAGACTTTTAGCCACGTTCTATGAAGCATTGAAGGATCAACAAGACCACAGTAATTCGATTTTTCATTTCATCATTGTCACTAATTGATGATTGGTAAGCAATGTTTTTCACATATCCCTACGAGAAGTCCAAAGTTGTTATGTCTAAAGATCTAGGTGGCCATGTTATGTTGGACTTCCTCTTGTAATATTCTACACTACGAGTCTAAAGGTGTAGGAGGATTGGAAGGAACACTAGCCATAGTACAACAAAATAATCTAATTTATTCACAATATTAATAACCACACACAAATTCAATCGATCCAATCTAAGAGATGCCCCCCCCCCCAATTAATCACTATGCCGACATTAAGCAAGGTAAGTGAGATATGAGAAAACTGTAATACTAATCACACTTACTCAAGGCGATCACTTTGACTTCTTGTCTATTTAATCTGGATTTAGTCTCAGTGACAATTCATCACCTTAAGTAATTCAATTATCAAATATTAAATACCCGCGATTCACATTCAATTTGATTAAGCTCTGCTCCAATAGGAGTCTATCCTATCTCTCTTTCTAACCTGAAAACCTCTAGCCTGTATATAGTAGTATTAATTAGTATAATCATGTTTTCTTCAGTGAAGCGGAGTCTTATAATAAAATAATTTTTAAAAACCAGAAATTCCCCAAAAAGATTATTAATAGAAGGAGCTCAGATAGAACCGTCACACTCTGTCCATTCACCACCCAGGGAGCCTTTTCCCACTTCTGAACTCCAGCGTGGTGCTGTCTTATTTACGCTGTAATGTGTTGCAGATTTAAATTCGATAAACAATGCTAGAACTTGCGCTTTTTCTTGCGGTGAAGCCATTTTGAAACGAGAACGTTTAAAAACGGGGACATTGAGCTATCTAATTTGCCTTTCATCAAACAGAAACTTTAATCTTTTCTTTAGGGAACATAAAAAAAACCGTTAATAAAAATCACGGTTTGTTTATTTTTAATTAATTTTTGAAAGTGTGATCATATCTTTCGTGCCCCCTGTATATCTCCCTCGGAAAATATTTAGTCTCTTCAAGACTAAGCACGTGATATTTTTTTTGTCTAGTTATTATTTTTGAGTTCGTTTATCAATACAATGTGTTCGTATACATAAATTATAGTACAGGTTCGCATCGTCAGAGCTGAGGTGTCACTCTCTAGGGAGGAAACTGGGCGTCAAAATTGCCAGCGGCGATTGGTATCCGCCAAAATGGTGCCGCATTAAAAAGAGATACTAGCTTCTGAGGAATGTACTAGGACTGCAATGGTAAAACACCAATTCGCAGCCCATTAGAAATTAAAAAATTTGTTCGTGAACAAAGATAATAAAGGGGAAAAATATTTAAAAAATTAAAAATAGTTATTTTTTTTTATATCAAAAAGCAACTAATTTCGGGATTGATGATATTCACGACGAAATATGAGCTCGAGTCGATCAAAAATCGCATGGAGCGCTCTGAAGCAACACGAAGGGTATTGGCGACGGACTTGTAATTTTGAATCACGCCAAAGAGGCGAGGATAATACCGAGCCGACACCCTACTCCTAAGTTCCCCATCTCCAAGCCAAAGAGAGGACTTGGAGCCAAGACAGATTTAACGTACATGAGCCCCTCCACTTCAGTGTCATTAGGACTCGAACCCGCCACTCCATAGCTCAGGTCACGAGTTCGTGATCTTGACCACTAGGGTACCGTGACTATAAAATCGTATGGAATAATGGTGATTGATGCACATTATAAAGATCTGTGCCACAAAGTTCTCATGTGACATATAACTTATAAGTTTCAATATTAGCTAAGGCTTTCAATCACATCAGTTGATTTGTAGCTCAGAACAATCGTCCTCAATAACCCTGTTGTTCAAACCCAACTCAACGAAATGATTCTATCAAATAATCAAACGAAAATTTCTGTCGCGTATTTTTTATTTAATGTTCATAAAATTCCCTAACTTTGGACATTTTACAATACTTTACAATATTTATAGAC
Source organism: Trichonephila clavata (assembly GCA_019973975.1). Lineage (NCBI taxonomy): Eukaryota > Metazoa > Arthropoda > Arachnida > Araneae > Nephilidae > Trichonephila > Trichonephila clavata. The sequence continues at coordinate 208,934 of BMAO01014988.1, forward strand.
AGGACACATTAAATGTTCTAAATTTATTTTATATTGTTCGGTATTTTCTTTTTGATTTATTTAAAAGTACATAATTTTTTTTTCCAAATGTTTAAACTGCCTTTTTTAAAATAAACTCATTTGTTATTTTCATAGTTGTTCAAGAAATTCTGAATAAGACTTCTTTTACAATCAATAATCAAACAATCATTTTTTTTTATCTCTCGATTCAGGTTTAGATTCAGGTACGCAGGCCCACTCAATACTAGCAACGCCAGTGTTCAAAAATAAAAAAAAATTGTTACCAATAGCTATAGAATTGGTTCAGAACTATAAAAATTCAAATCAAACCAATCTACTTTTAATAGACTCTATATATAGTTGATATATTAAATATATATATATACTATATATATAGCATATATATAGTATAAGACTCTCTATACTATATAGCATATATATTACTATAAGATATATAGTATATATCTTATAGTATATATATTAAATATATACTATAAGACTCAACCCAACTTGCTCGAGTTACTGTCTTCTAATGACTTCCGCAATTGCAGAGGATTGAAAAGTTCGAACAAAAGATGAAAATCAATAACTTTTCGTCCCCGTCAATGAGGTGTCAACAACAGTTAGCGACAACAATGCAAATATAACGCAACGCATACGAGAAAATCTTTCTCATTTTGTCACCGTGCTGTGCAAGTTTTTATCCAAAAGTGGATGCTGCCACAACATAACGAGGTAATGATGAATGGTAAAACGCCTGACACAATAGCGTTTCGTTGCTGCTGTCGCAAGCGCTCGTGAAGAAACCCGTTTATTTAAATGTCTGTCACAGAGAATATCCAGTCGGCAACAAAAAGATTGGATGTATTCAAACGGTTTCAAATGAAAGGAATTCAATATGTTGCTTTTGAAAGAGTATTTAGCATTACGAGACTGAAAAAAGTGTCAATATACACAAAAGCTTTTAGTAAGAGTAGGAAGAATTTTTTAAAGTGAGTGTATGTGTATTAAAAGTAATGGAAAAAAGGGGAAATAATAACGCTTTATTAAATAAATGTCTCAATATTAATAAAGGCTTGAAACATGCATCATTGTATCCATATTTCTTGTTATAATCAAAGACATTCAATTACTTTTGAAAATATTAATTTTTAAAAAATATAAGGGTGAGCAGCAATAAATAACATTTATCATCGAATATATTAATATCTGATTTGATTTATTGCAATTAACTTTACATCATAATTCTAAATAAAGATATAACAGCATTCGAAAAGACGAAGATGATGACATTTCTGAAATAACGTCACATTCTTAAGTTACACCATTTTTCACTTGGGTGCAATAACCATTTCATGAGTTAAGTCTCAATTTAAAGGGGTTCGATTTAAAACGCTTGAGCTACTAAAATTCGTTTTGCAGAAATATGAATTGGAGTTCCTCGATACAGTTTACTTCATAATCACCAATAAACTCAATTCAGTTCGCTCTTTTGGTGACGGAGGACAAAACTGCACCAAAAATAGCGCCAGCAGATCATTTTTTTTTGTATTGAACCATCAGATATGAAAATAGTAATTATCTAAAATGGCGATAAATTAAAGAAGAAAATTCAAAACAATAGCATCAAACCAATTTATCTGAAGTTTATTTAGCAGTTTAAACATTGTGGTGAAAATTTTGAATTCCCAATGAATATAGGCATCAAAAAGATATTCAATAAAAATATGAATAAATTAAGAAAAAAAGCAGGGGCTCAAGTAAGTTCAGAAATAAAATATTATGTTATCTGAAATAAGAGAAATGTAAAAAAACAAATAACACTAATTACTTTTGGAATTAATTTGATATCGGTACGCTATATAATTTTACGCCAAATAGTTGAAAATTTCGCCGTTGGGGATATAACACTACATACAATACGATAACGTTGTATTGGCCGTCAATTTGGCGCGATTTCAACATTAATAGCGTACCGATATAAAATTAGAACCAATATAAAATTAGATTCACAACTCACATGATTAAAAAAAATGCTGAAATTGTTAAAATGTCAGCCATACCAACAAGTGGTTCCATTCACACGTTTTCTTGGAAATATACCTTGTATAAGGCTATGTATGTGAAAGTCAAGCTGTTTATTCAAGGTGAATCCGTTGGAACTCAAAATCTCTACTTTGGCGTAGAATGAAGCTGAAGCACATCAAATCTACCAAAGCTTTAAGCTATCATATTGGTGTGATGTGGACGATTAAAGAGTAAGGTGTCATCTGGTCCTTGTTACTTGGGTCAAAATTACGAGGTCTGTCACGAATAACACTCGTGTTGGTACTAAGTGCGATGTTAACAAATTATAGTACTTACGGATGATCGCAACAATCACCATCTCTATTAATAACTCGCCAAGTTGGCAACCTTGATTTCCTATGTGTCGTAAGCTCTGAATTGGCAACCAGGTGCTTCGTTTCATATAATGTCGCCAATAGGTTGCGATAATACGCAAGTACCCAAATTATTCATTAGTTATGAATGTGGAAAGCAGGGTACCAGCTCAGGTGTTGACTTCTTCATCTGAATTAGTTTGAAATTACGAGGTACATGGCAGAAAGAATGGGAAAAAAAGAGATAACTGGAAAACATTCTATAAGCAAATAAACAAACTTATAGAATTATTACCGCGTTAACTGGAAGAACAATTCTAACTATTCTTAAAATCCAATTGGAAAAAAAAAAGCGCCTCATTATTTATTCTACCTATCAATTTTTGGAGAAATAGGAACTCGAATTAAAATTTCTTAACCGCTAATTTGGAAATTGGTCTCAAGATAGATACTGCTTTTTTTAAAATTTTCGAAATATGTTTATTTTATTTTATTTTTACTTGAGTTGATTAATTGCGTATACTAAAATTTATTCCGTCTTAACATGTTTTACACAACGACCTTACAAACGAATTTATTCAGTGTTTGGACACCTCTATATGCAACGATTTAAAAATAAAAAAAAAAAGAAATACCTTTCAGTATTTTTACGAAAATAATGCAAACACATTCAAACAAGAAGCAATGAATAATGAATAGTTAATTCACATTACTGCTATCAGGTAAACTATTATTCAAGGCTATGGCAAAAACATAACCTTCACTGAATTCGAAGAATTTATTTTTCGAGACTGCTTTTTCCCCCACCCTTCCTATTTTCACCTACATATTTCGGCGCAGTAGAATCAATTCAGTTCAGTTCTGATTCTACTGCACTTATTTTAGATAATAATCAGATTATCTAAAAATACAACGGATACAGCGAAAGAAAGAAATAATTTTCTTTTAAAAAAGGAAAATATTTCACAGATATAGTAAGTATAACCTGTGACTGTGCATACTTGGAAATTAGGATATTTTTCAAATAGCTCAAAAATGAATAATATCTGGACTCTAGGAAAAACAATAACTAAACATAGTCTTCCGATGGCTAAATAATGCTTAAAAAAATCTATTTTTTTATTACTTTGAATTCTGATTCTTTCAAGGACAGCGCATGTAAAAGTACATATTTTTCAAAATAATGAGAACTCTTCTAACACTTGTCAGGAATTTGGGACATGTAAATTGCGTGAATTGGTATGACTCAGGAATTTCAGTTTGAAAGAAAAACAGGAATAACTAAAGCTGTTTTGATCTGTTTCTCTAGAACAGGAAGTAAAAACTAATCAAAAATGTAAACCATATAGACAAAAACTTAGAAAGAAGTTGAAGTGGCGCGCTTATCCGGAGGACAGAACCCGTGACCTTCGGATCTGAAGCTGAGTAACTTAACCACTGGATCAAAATTGTCACTCTAGTCCGGAGGCTGTTACTCGCTTATATAGATGATACCGCTATTGCTAATATTTGTAGAGTTATTGAAGATGGGTTTTACAATTCTGAGCCTCAATCATTCGATGTGAGTGAAAACTTCAGTTGTAGGTCACACTCCACACTATTTTACTCAATATAGATGAAAACGTCTCCAAAGTAATAATTAGGAGACACCAAGGAAGTATATCCTGATTACTTGAGAGGGCATGATCATGTATTGCGTGTGTACAAGGTTCTTTCATTAGTCGTTGTGTGATTTCACCAGAATCTTTGAAAACGAAAGCTATTGGTGTCATACCTCGTAATTTCGAACCTCAATCAAAAACAATAACGACATCTGTGCAGGCACCCCTTTTTCCGAAATTTCTATATCGTGTCAATGTGAGTACTCTGAAGCTCGATAGAGTTTTAACATGCATTACTTTACAAAAATTACATGAATTTAAAAAAAAAAAAATAAAGTAAAATACATTACATAAAATTGAAACTTTAAGTTATCCGACTGGTTGCAACAACTTTTTTTTTTTTAAAGGAGATATGGGGATTTTTGTTGTTGTTTTCAGATTTGTTTTGTACATTTTATGAAAAATATGCTAAAATTAAGAAGAGAAAAAGAAAATATTAGAACTAAAATTAGAAAAAATGGGTAAAAATTGACAAAAAATAACATAAACGCGGCCCTATCTGTACCTAAAGTTTATCAACAAATTTTCAATTCTGATGTGTTGCTATGTTATTCTATTTTAAAGTGACCTTGAGGATAAGAGATATTTTAAGTTTTACAAAAACTAGAGCCCTTTATCTTACTTGTTATATGAAATTGCTTTAAAAAACAGTGATTATATGCACATAAGGAACAGTAAATTTTGTAATAAAACGGTGATTAACAAATCTGAAGGTTAAAACACTTCTACTATTATACAGAACATACACAAAAAATTCAGTTAACTATTTTCAAATCTTTTTGAGCTATCGCTGGCCCCGTTTGAGCATTTTCAAAACAAAAAAAATACATTTCGAGTAAAACGCGTTTTAAAGTATGACATCTTGTTTAAAGTAATGGCATCTGCTCTTACTAAAACATTTATAGTTCTAGTGGACGGAAAATAGCAAATTTGGTATTTTTATAAAGCTAATAAGATGGCCTATAAAATAAAATCATAAAAAAAATTGTCTATTTTTGGCAACATTCACAATTTTAGGGTAGTCGGATACCTTAATACGTTTCAGTTGTAAACCTGCATCATGGAATAGTTTCAAATTAAAATATTTTTGTAATTAGTATTACTACATCAGTCACTGTACTGGATTTGCAAGTTTTCTCAATCCATCTTAAACTAAACTAGGTTTGAGAGAAACCTTCACACCCATCGTACAGGGTTAGTTTACGAAGGAAGCATCTTGAGTAACCTTATATCTTTACCTAACCTAGATCTACTGAGATATTTTTCAATGGTACACCCGAGAAAAAAAAAGTAGCCTTCACGAAGAGAAAACATAAACATACAACTTCAAAGCCGAACGTACAGAACCAAGCTAAAAAAAAAGAACCCGATCCTAATTTTTACTTTACAGTTCCGTTTTTCATTTCCAAGCGAGTGAACTTTAAACGGAGACGTTAGTTGTAGACATGGGAAAGCCAAGGCTTCTATTTTTGGCGGAGTTTGCGGGATTTGTGCCAGAAACCACTGCACCCTGAAGGCACCAAGATTTTAGCAGGGCGATTTTTTTTTTACTGTTTATTGTTTACTTTTGTGTTTTCTCTGAGGAGAATTTTATTCTTCGGGTGTTAGAAGGAAAAATTTGTTTCTTTTCCAGAAAAGCTGTGTTCTTTTGTGTTCGTAGATACGAAGACGAATAGGGCTGTCACAAGAGAGGTGACATCATTTTTCACTTTCAGGAATAGTGTTAGGAACGGAACAAGTATTCGGAAGCCCGATTCGTTCAGCTCAAGCAAAACAAAGGGTAAGATCTTTATTCTAATACCCCAGCGTTGATTGAAACGCCACTGTAAAAATTTATACAGGCGCCTTTAAGATACAGTCGACTCTCGATAATTCGAAGTTGAAGGGACCAATGAAAAATTTCGAATTATCAAGAGGGTAGGAAGAAAATTCCCAAAATACACAAATAGAAATTTTTTTCTATCACATTTAAATTTGAAACTATGCAATAAAACTACAATTTTACATACGTATAAAATTATTTTAAAGTATTTTTCAAAAGTTCATATTATACAGTATAAATATTAAACAGAAGTTAAAAGTCATGTTTTAAGAGAATACATTCATATACAATCCTACGCATCTCTTTTTCACAATAGCGAACCATCCTTCCTGAACACATGCGTAGCAGGCCACGTGTAAAACGAAAGATATGGGCGGCTGACAACAGGTGCGGTTGGTCTATTGTCCACTTAAAGGGATGAAAACAATAAAGTGTCTTTTCGCCTGAGGAACCGGAAAGCATTAAGAAGTTGTTGCAGATGGTCATCAAAGGGGCTACGTTACAGGGAAGATACGCAGAGACAACACAACGCAAAACTTGTAAGCTCCAACCTGTTTATTACAGGACTGCACATGATAGTGAGTGCTCGAATTGACGAGAGTTTAAAAAAGATAAACTTCGAATTATAGTATGTTGTAAACTGGTCAGCCACAGATATTACTTTGAAATATTGAGTGTACCAAAACGTATTGAATTAGTTCGAAATATCAAGAGTTTTTCTAGGGACTAAGCATATACTTCGAATTATCGAGAGGTTCGTTTTTTCAAAGGTTTGAATTATTGAGAGTCGACTGTATTAGAAAGAGTTAAAAGATACTTAGAAAATTAAAATAAAAAATAACAGTTGTAAATATTAAAGCATTAGTAGAGGATTTTTAAAAACTTGATCTTTATTCAAATGCTACGTCTGAAGATAAAGTTACATTGATATCAGAGAATTATAGTTCTAATAAATAAATATTTTGAGCTACAGATACTAGTTCAAGATTTTCTCAAAAGATTGATCAAATAAAATAGAGTTCTAGATCACAGGAGGTCAGCACTTCACAGACTAGAGCAGATTTTGATATATTTTATAAACTATTGATAACTTTATTTTAAAAGTAAAAAGTCATTTAACTTATATTTGCTGCTCTTCTATAAATCTACTTGGTGATTTTTAATGAAATTGAAAATCAAATTAAAAACCTGCTGGCAGTGAAATTCACTTTTTAATAAGTTCAAACGCAACAATATATATATATTTAATATTGAAAGTAGAAGCCCATATAAGGTGTATTTTTGAAAAAAAAGTCAGTTACATCACAAATTCAAATACAAAACTCAGTTACAAACAGAATTTGTAGTCATGGTTAGAAATCAATTGCTTCACACGTACCAAAGCTACCTTGTAACAGACTTTGTACTCGTAATTTTGAGCCACTATCAAGACAAGAGGTAAAACACCCGAACTTATATCAGAAACGCGATATCATTCTTTTTAAAACCACCATACCATATCACAACAAGAATCTGAAATTCAACAGAGTTCCAATGAAATATTTTCTGGTATTTAAATATAATGCCGTTGACCAACTTCTTCAAATCAAAAGACGTTGCCAAATGCCGCAATATACAGCCAATAGTGGAAACCCGTTACTGAGCCCGATCCCAAGTAATGATAACGATGACAGCATTTGGCGACATCTTTCGAATTGACGAAGTTTTTTTAATTTGGTGAATTTGTGTGTGGTCGACGGTATAATACACTAGTACGGATATCTTAATTGAATAAAACCAGATCTGAAGTTTTAGTTACTGTAGACCATATTTAAGAAAAAATGGAAGTGAATTTTTTTAAAAACATCTCAACTAAAATTAACAGCGAGCAAAACTTTTACTACTTTTACACACTTCTTTTTTTAAGTTTTTGGACATGTCTAATATTTAGAACAGATACAATTTCAATTCTTCTGGAATAATTTTTTTTATCTTTAAGACTTCTTAAAAGGCAATTATATTCTTATTTACTCACGACTTAAGTAACTTTGTTAGAATCATACACCAAGCAAGACAGTAAATTATGACCAATAATTGCCCTTCCCTCATAATTTAAAATGTATCCTTCTAAATCAAATCATTTCAAGCATACAGTAAAATAAACAAGTTACTAAAAAAGAAAATGAAAAAAATATAGATATATTTCCAAGTCCAGGCTTACGGTCTGCTATATGTACAGTAACACAAGCCCTTTACGATAAAACTCATGGGAGAACTTAGTTTTAAAATAGTAACATCTCTACTTATCCTTCAGCTCGAACATTTCTCATTAAAATACATCTAAATACATTAACGACGTATAAATTCTCAAACCAAATAACATTTGGCTGTTCCATAAATTTCCATTCCTCAACACTAACACTTCATATCCGTCGATGCAACTGAAGCTCAAAAGATATTACTATTCTGAACATTAACGCCTCGTGAGGGAATGAGGTCGTTTTCATAATCGGTCATTTCAACATGAAAATCTGTCATGCGCAATCAGACCTCACCATCCCCTAGCTAATTCTGTTACAAATAATAAAAATGGGTGCGGTTCTCCCTTCGCTTTTAGATGAGCTACTGATATTTTGGATGGACAAAAAATATTTGTTTAGTAGACAAGTATCGCCTAAAATCGTCATACTAGTTCATCAACTCTAGAAGTCATTGGATACCTGTTTTAAAATTAGATAATGCAGCATTTTTGTGACCGATTTGTGTGAAACGCGCGTGAGAAGTGAATGAAAATGAAATGCAGGTTTATGTAGGTTAATGAAGCAATTAGTAAACTGACGCAAACATTTGGGATACACATGTTTGAAAGAAAACACCGGTGGATTTGGGTTCAAAGATTGTTTCCTATTCAGAAAATTGAATATACGTAAATTGAATACATTGATTGCACTCAAAGAGAAATGCAATTCTAATTTTAAGAGAAAAGGAAATTTTAAATTAATTTATTTATGTATATATACTTTGTTCTACAAAAAATACGATTCATCCTTTTTTGTAACTTTATAAAAAGTTTATATTTCGTCCAAGAATATGAAAATTAACAGCATATTTAGAAACTCTTTAATTTTTGTTTTAATTAAATTTACATTAAACTGCTGTGAATAGAATCAGAATCTTAAAAAAATTTTAGTTTAAAAAAAAAAACTAAAAAACACCTTTTTATAGTTAATCCAACAAAGTTGTAATTTAATCTTTTAGTCACCAAATCTGGAAATGAGATCTGAAATTAGTTGCCAGATGCGGAATGGGATCTGAAATGGGAAATCATTAATCCTGATGATCCTGATCAGGAAAATGGAACAAAATTATTAAACTATTGTATTGTCATCGGTTCTGGACAAGTGAGCAAAATTTCGAATTAATCTGACCTTTTTAAAGTGGGTAAAAATTGAGTTCAGAGATTCCTTTACATACAAGTGAAGCTTTTTAAAGGGTGTTAAAAAGGAAGTAAAATCTCTTGGTTTTAAATATAAGAAAAGTTTGGAATGAACATACAGGTAACCCCGTATAACACGGCACTTCTGCAGTATGGATTCAATCAAACATGGACGTGTCGTGGTAGCCTAGTGGTTATGGTCACGAACTCGCGACCATAGTCCCACTGAAGTTCGAGTCTAAGTGTCACTGAAGACTCGAGGTGCATCTGTCAAAGCCCTACGTCCTCCCTTTGGAATGTCGAGGCAGTTTTAAGAGGGGGTGCAAGCAAAGGTGTCGTCCTCGTCATTTGACCATGATTCAAAATTACCAAGTTCATCTTCAATAGTCCTCGTGGTGCTTTACAGAGCGACATTATCATAACACTCACTCTAACACGGTTCTAGAATTGGGAGCCTTCTATATAACCCACTACTTTTATAGCATAGATTCATTCTAACACGGTTTAAGAACTCTCGTTGTTGTTGTTGTCGTGTCCTTCCCGAAGGGAAGGAATGAAAGCTGCCGGAGCCCGAGACACAGGTTGGACTTCCTTACGATGGATGGCGACACCACCTATCTCCATCTTTACAATTTAAACATAGAACTGGAGGGGAGGGAAATATTCTCCAGCCCTCTGCACTCGTGGTTTTTGCTGCGACCGCCCACAAGATTTTCGGACCTACTGATTTAACGAACACGTACTCCGTGTGTACTCGGAGGGTATTTGGTGGCATCGGGCATCGAACCCAGACCTTACGGTCCGAAGTCCGATGTTCTAACTACTAGGCTACCCACGGCCGTAAAAGCTCTAGTAAAACACTTATATATATTAAAAGCAAACTTGCAACTAATTTGAGATAAATTTCTGTAAATACCCTCTGCAACGGCTCAATTAACGTGATAAAGCTTTAGTGCAAAAAAACATCTCATTTAACATTTTTATTCGAGTGCTTAAGCGCCCTCAAATTTTCCTGTTGATTTCTCTGATCGTCTCTCTCGTGATCTATTAATACTTAAAAACCCTTCAAAACCTGAATTGTGTCTCTCTTTTGGTTACGTAAATGAAAAAATTTTGGGTAAGTAGTACTCAACATTTTTAAAAGTTTTATTTTTATGTAAATTAATCTGAAGCCATATGAGAAGATTTAAGATTTTCAACCCCCTCTGGAGAAAATTTAATGCAGTCGACTTTTGATAATTCGAAGTTGAAGGGAGCGATGAAAAACTTCGAATTATCACGAGAGTAGGAAAAAACTCCCAAAATACACGAATTTTTTTTCTAACGCATTTAAATTTAAAACTATGTTATAAAGCAACAATTGTACATATGTATCAAATTATTTTGAAGAATTTTTAAAAAGTACATATTATATAGTATAAATATCATACAGAAGTTAAAAGTAAACATTTATGAAAAACAACTGTTAAAAGAATACACACAGTACATAATCAATTTTTTTTGACGAAAAAAATCTGTAAAAAGTATATATTATTCAATATAAATATTACACAGAAGTTAAAAGAATGCATAAGTAATTTTTTGTACGAAAAAAATCTGTTATCTTTTTTGGTTTTATGGCATTCAATCTAACTTTGTCAATGGATTTTTCTAGAATAAATAAAGCTTGAAAAACGTTCGCATCAACATGATTCTGAAGGGAAAAGTTGCGTAGTTTGTTTAGTGACACTCAAGTTTCTGTCAGAATCATCGGAATCAACTCCGATGGTCATCAAAGGGGCTACGTTCGAGGGGAGACAAGCAGAGACAATGCAATACAAAACATGTATGCTACAGGGCTCTACATGATAGTGAGTGTTTGAACTGTCGAGAGTTTTATTAGATTACTTCGAATTATCGCGTGTTGTATTCTGGCCGACTACAGATTTTACTTCGAAATATTGAGTGTACCAAAACGTATTGTTTTAGTTCGAAATAGTTTTTCTAGGGGCTGAGCATATACTTCAAGTTACCGAGAGTCTACTGTATCTCTTTTAATACAGATAGTGACAGATAATATAGTTTAGTAATGACAAGGAAAACATTATTTAATTCAGATTAATATGTATTTCTTTTTTAAGAAAATTTTAATAAAAATATTTATCTTAATTACGAAAACACAATAGCATGGAATCTTACTCCCTTTCTCTACTAGTTCTTTGATTTGTATAACACAGTTTTCGCATAACATGGCAATTTTTTAGAACAAAACGTTATTTTGGATCAACAACCTGTTTCTTACTCTTTAATATAAATTTTTCTGTTAACTAAGCAAAATAACATTAAAAGAATGTCTGTGAGTGCCTTTCCCCAGAAAAACCCTTCACAGTGTAGAAATCTTTCCATATTTCGTAGATTCTCAAATACGACAATTATCTCCTCTCTCTCTATAAATTATTCTACCGAATCAATAAAAAAATAAAATATACCTCTAATTACTGGAAAGTAATTCTTAGAACTTTCTCGCGAGTGAGTGTTATTGTTATTGATGTCCATTATGAAGCAACATGGACTACTAGCGACGGACCTCGTAATTTTAAAACATGGTCAAATGAGGAGGACGATACCTGAGCTGGCACCCCTACCTCAAAAAAGGTCCATTACAAATTTGCCAACTTCCATCCACTCAAAAATCGACAAATTTTTAGAACAGTGCAGCGTGCCACTGAGAATGATCCCGCGTGCCAAAGGTTGCCGACCCCTGTTCTATAATATACTTCAAGATAGCCAACAAAGCGCTTCGAAAAAGAAAAGAGAATTTCCTTAAAAAGTTCACTACGTGTTCAAAAATTATGTTCCAAATTGGAACCTTGGTAAAACGCAAGCAAAACCGTTCCCACGCAGGTCAAATTTAGTTCAATGGAAGCCTCCATTACATGCTGAGACGACCATTTTAGAGTAACTTCAAACACCGCCGAGATCTTTTTCACATTCTCTCAAGGATGGGCTGTAAACACGGGAAAAGGTTAAAAAAATTCTTTAGAACGTTGTTTACGACTTGTCCGCGCTCGGAGGTCCTTTTCATTTTATATGGCCACGAGATTAAAAAGAAATTTTTCTTCTTGGAGCGTTGTAATCAACGAAAATGCGCCATTCTTGAATCTGATTTAAAAAGAAAGGAGTGGAAATGAGCTTAAATTATTTTTGAAGATGCAAATGAACAAAAAAATTGCTCTAAGCCTTTAAAGAATCGTTTGTTCTCTGAGAGAAATAATTGCAAGGGTGCACAGGCGTTGACGTTTTTGGAAATACGCGAATAATAAGAACAGGTAAAGTTAATTAAAAAATTCTCTTTAAATGTTAGTGATAAAATATACCGTGAGAAGAAAACAAGTTGGCTGCAAAAATAGAAAATCCTCCAAAAACTGACAGTATTTCAGAGAATTTTGGCATGTACGAAAATATTTGTTTTCCTTCCTGCACACAAGAATATATTTGTACTGCATTTGATAATTGCAAAAGGAATGTAACCATCACAAATTATTTAGCATAAATAAATCTATATAAAAAAAATAAACGAGACAAGTTTAAACGACCAAATAAATTAAACAAAATATCATTTATGCATGGTACGACCAAAATAATTTAAATCAATGATAACAATCAATAGTGGTCATGATTATTAACATCGCAATCAGAAATAACACAAAGGCTATTGGTGACGGTCCTCGTAATTCTGAACCACCTTCAAGTGACGAGGATTGAGCTGGTACCCTATTCGCCTAATCATGCCAATTAGGGGCTTTGAGACTGGACAGATCTAAAGCTAATCCATGGCCGTTTTTAACCTCAGCGCCCTAGGCACTTCAAATTGTTACGCCCCTCCATTTTCAGAGTCCACACCCCTTCCAGTTCTTACCTTCCCAGTTTTGGTTCGAGAGTTCCCTTTCTTTGTTTTTACTCTTTGGAGAGTCTTTCTATTATCCACCATTTATGGAACCACTGTGTCCAGGACTGGCAACCAGCAGCCGTAAGGAAAGGATAGTGGCATGATTTGACCACTTTTCTTCATTTCTTACTTTACGGCATCACGGACCACCCATCCACTCGCAGTTTTGTAAATTAGTACAGTTCATTAATGAAATCTTTTTCAGTTACAAGTATAGAGTATACATTATTGTATGAATTGTTTTTTCAACTTGTTAATTACCATCATTTTTATCTCGCTTTACTATCTTTTACTTTTAGACACCCTTATTCTTTATTGAAACCCAGTGGCTGAGTGGTTGAGCATCACGCTTCCACGCCACAGGTCCGGGGCTCAATTCCCATGCTGGACAAGGTTGACTCAGTCTTTCATTCCTTCAGTGGGTCGACAATTGAGTACCAAGCTTGCTTGGGAACTGAACACTGGGGGTTTCGCGTCAGACTGACTACTTAACCGAAACATCTGCACATGCACCCCAGCACCTAAGGTCACGTATTCTGAGATAGGTACAGTAGGCCTTGGCCCTCATGAGCTGTTGCGCCACTGAATTCAATTCAGTTCAGTCTTCTTTATTGAGTCCCCGTCATTTTACTTGGGCAACAAGATTTTTTTCGAGCTTTAATCATTGAAATATCATTGATCATTGTAATCAATTTCCATTGTAATATACTTTTTAATTTATAGCAACATCAAACTGCTAAGCTTTTATTTTTCATAGTAGATTTCATTCCTGTCTTTACTCTCTTAAGGGCAGAAACCCTTCTCTCATGACTATAGCTAGGTGGTGGTTCGTTCGCTGTAATTTTAATTTTTTCTCTTTTTCGCCCTCCAGTTGTTTTTTTTTTGCGTCCCCAAATCTTATGCACTCTAGGCGCATGTATAACGTACCTAAGCGTGAAAGCAACCCTGGTGTGTCTTTGCGGTCACAATCGAAAAGAAAAGACTTGTTATTATAAGTTATTGTCAACTTGTTGCCAGAAAAGAAATAGAGGAAAGAATTCGATATATATTTAAAGGGGTATTTTATTGTGTTTATTTGTTTGGGACTATTTTAAACTTTAAAAAAAATAATGAAAATTCTATATATATATTTTTTTAAATATATCCTTTTTTATAGGTTTTTAAAAATCTGTATGCAGCTTTAAAGTTATTTAAAAAATTACAAAAGGCATAAAAAAATCTTGAATTTTATCACTTCTGGAAACTTATTTCATTTTTAAATATGTTCCTCCTAAAACACTCATAAATAAATACTTACAAGATATATCATCGAAACTTGTGAAATTTGTTTTCCTTTTTCAATTTCAATTATACTTGTTAATATTTGATTCAAAATATCCAGTCCGAAAGAAAACATAGAAATACTGAAAAATAAAATTACTTAAACTATTCTTAAAGTTATTGATAGTTAACTTCCCCGCGAAATGCGTACTGCAATAAGAAAACCATATTTACAGACGCTACTTAATTATATGATCTATTTTAAATAGCAAATCACGGGATGGGAGGTGGGGGGGGGATCAGTATGGCGCTTTGTTGTTGTTGTTGTTGTCAAATAGATAAAAACAATAATTTTTTTCCAAAATTAATGCAAATCTAACATTTTTTACTATTTTCAATGCTCAAATACAAACAATAGAATGATTTTAATAATTTTTTCTGGTATACAACTGCTCAAAACATGACATATTTCATGCAGCACATATACAAAATAAGTACAAATCGAGAAAATGGTTAGAAATATGGATTTATAATCCTGAACTAAACTTGTGAGAAACTTTAATTCGAAGAAAATATTCGAATTATCTTTTTTAAAAAGGTATTACAAAATATCCAGAAGAAAAACCACAAGCACATGATACACACATTCTTCACAAATAAGACAAATAAAACGTTCCAGAAATATCGAAGACATCAATATAGTATTGTATAGGCTAAACAACAAATAATCTTTAAAAAAAAGAATTTAGTTGTTTAAAAAAATAAAAAACAACACCAACTTGAGATTTATCTATATAAATAAATAAAATTGAAGTGTCTGTTTGTAATTTCAAATTAGCAGCTTTTAACTAAATGCATTTAAAGGTATATACGGTACTTATATCAAAAAATCAATTTTTAAAATTTCTGTCTGTCTGTTGTTCCGGCTAATCTCGGAAACGGCTGATGCGATTTTAAAAATTCTTTCACCAATGGAAAGCTACATTATCGGCGAGTAACATAAGGTATATTTTATCTCCATATTCCTACGGGAACGGGAACTTTGCGGGTAAAACCGCGGGACGTTGCTTACTCCACGCCAAGTTGGCGCAAAATTATGCATTTGGTCAATAATGGAAATTTTAATAAAAATTTTCTCACATTTGTAACAAATAACTGAAACATAGTGTAATTCAGCATCTTTACAAAAGCAATTTTTTAAATGGTTTTTTTATTAAACGTCTAACGTTTATTACGTTACGTTTGTAAAATGACAAACTCAAACTTTGAGAAATAATGCCAAGTTGGCTAAGAAGTTCTCTATTCCGACAATCCCAGATATTTTAATGCAAATTTTCTCCCATTTTTTAAAGAGGGAAACGAAATAAAGTCTTAGCGAATTGCACGCGCGTGATATTGAAAATTCTATGGTAGTATTAATTGACATGATAATGATTACGATTTTGACAGTTATTTAAAGACATCAACACGAGCGGAGCCGCGGGTAAAAGCTAGTATACAATAAAATAGAAAAAAACTGTTGAGAAATGCAAATGAAATTGTAACTTCTTAGAATTTATACGATGTAGATAGAAAAAAAACGCTGCTAACCACAACAGTCCGTATTTTATATAGAACAGTTGTCCATGAACTAACTCTGTAAATCTTCCAATACAACCCTAAAAAGAAATCGTAATATATACTGTCGCCATATTTTATCAAAATATATCTCTAAAAAAAAAGAAATAATTTAAAAGTTGGGCGAACCCAGCTAACTTTTAGACCCTATCTTTCCTAATTTAAATTTCCAATTTTAAAAAACAACTAATAATTCAAGGTTGACATTCTGCAGATATTACCTATTTTGGATAGTCCAGTGAGAGCAGAAGATGTAACGGATATTTTCATCTCAAACCACACAAACAACACCACAGAAAAGTTTTTTTTTTTACTTGAGACAAACTTTCGTAGGCGTAAGCCTACACACAGGATAAATCTCTATTTATGAGTGTTGTCTAATACTCTTTTTACTGGACGGAAGATTTCGGAAGAAGGGCAGAGGCCTTTAGCTCTGTTTCCTGTTTTGATTTGTATTGGGGGATTGCCAAAAAAAGCCCTTTTCTTGTTGATGAACACCCCCAGTAAGGTGGAATTCTTTTCTCGAGTTTTTTAAGATTCAAATAGGAGTGTCGATTGAGGTGAAGTTAAAATGGCTGTCAAGCGAAGGAAAATAAGGATATTCGGGATCTTCAGTTGGAAAAAATATCTGAGCAAGAAATTGGAATTGAAAGACTGACACAAAAAAACAGGCAAGTATGTCATACAATTTATTTTTCACCATTGTATTAATTATACATATAAAAAAATTTAGTTTTTCAAAAACTGTTCCAAACTAAAAATTTTCTTTATAATAATAGTTATAATTGTAGAAGATAAGAAATCAAGAACTAAATTTATACAAAAATACAACAGAGTAGCATTATCAAAAATAAACAACATAACTAATTAAGAGTAAAAAATTATAGTGATGTTACCAAACTAAAATAAATAATTTTATGCATGTGTGTTTTTATTATTCTACAAATTAATTATTTATTTATGAGATTATGCGAGTTTAATTCTTGGTAGATTCGTTAAGTCGTCCACAATTGCGGATAATACTAGACATAATAAAAGTAAGTATAAATAGAAGGAAAAAACAGAGCTTTTATTCTGAGAGCATATTATATAAAAGCAAGCTTAACCCTACTTTTCTGCCTTTAGACAGTGGCAACTTAAGAAGCTTAATAATTTTCCGTATATGTTTATTGACTTTTCTTCATATACTGGCTTTTTGTTCTTGATTCTCGATTTCAGAATTTAAGCTTTCTCGGTTTCGTAGAATGTATCCATCATTTCTTTTTAATATTTATTACTATTATTGGGATTACATATGAAACGTTTTAAATTCCCTGAATTAAACCGGCTGTGATTACATTTGTTACCGTTAAAGTGTGAAATCCGTTATTTCTCACAGAATAACTAGGTATTTCATGAAATAAATGGACAAGTCAGTTAAAGTATATAAAACTATTGAATTCTACAATTTAACTAGGTATTCTATAGAATAATGATTACTCGATCGTTAAAGTATGAAATACGGCACTCGCGAAAGTTTTTTGAATTAGTTACTCTAATAAATAATGAAAAGTAAAATAAAGGTATTTCATAAAATTTAAATTAATATTCTATTCTCTTACAATTTCGTTTGAAAAGGTTTACCCAATGTTTCCTAGCATGTATTTTTTTGATAATATTTAAATATAACACTATATGTATGTAACATATTCTTTTTTTCCCTTTCTGTTTAATTAATGTTAGCAATATAAGCAATATATATAAATTATTTGATCTACTTTTCCTTATTATATATCAATTAATCATCCGCAGTAGGGTAAAATGTATTTTTCGAGAGATTTTAGTTATTTATGATAAATTAATTTATAAAATAACTTTGAAATTGTTTATTTTTCACTTTAAAGGTCTATCCTTAGTTATTTCATTGAATAAACTAGTTATTTCGTAGAATAACTAGGTAAAATGTGAAATTTTTCCTCTATTATATACTTTAACTGACTTGTCTAGTTATTTCATGAAATATCTAGTTATTCTATGAAATAACTGAATTATACACTTTAAAGGTAATATATCCATAAACTTATTTCATGTGCACTTCCGATAAAATTCTTTTTCTCTCTAAAAATTTTTTAAAAGTTTTATCTATTTTATTCTAAAATTTAAAAAAAAACATTTGGGGGTTCCTCCAAAACGGCAAGATAACTAAAAGATTGAGTCAAACAATTAATATATAACTTACCAATATCAATTTTACCATCTTATTTAGATTACCAGAAAGAGCAACACGAACAAATGTAAATGCATAAATAATTACGCAAGGGGTATTCAGCTAAATTTCCGTGAAGTATCAACATAATTATTTATCTAATATTTAGATTCCTAAAAGAAAATAATGAATTCAAAACTTCGAACAAAATTGATAGCTATAACATTTAATGACACCTGGAAAGTACATTTTTAACGCTTTTTATGATGCATAAACAAAAACTTTCCTTGTTCGATTTTTAGAATAAAAAAAATTTATAGACGTAAGTGTTTTTAAAGAGTTTAAGTACTATAGTTATGCGACACAACTAACTTAATGCCTTTAGGGTTTATATAATCCAACGACTTGAAAAATTCAGGGACATTATTCTAGTATAAAAATTCAAGGCCGTAATTATTACCTCTTGTAATACCCCTACTTTAGATTATAATTGCGGTGAACAACAAAGAGCAGTGTAGATCACTAGACACAAGTTTCTACACTTACGAGGAAGATATTATCTCTTTCGTCTGCTATTTGTACTTTTTAAAGAAGAAAATACTAATAATGAAACGCTTTTTTTACACGTTACAAGCCAATTATTCTGAGAATTTGATACAAAGACTTTTAATTTATGGAAAAAATTAAATTCTTCATGAGGAATTGTGTAACTAATTCTTTCATTGTTATTGTTTTTATTTTATTAATTTTTAAAAAAAATTTTGTTTGAGTATTTGGTACTTACGTAATCATACCGTCGACCAATTACGTTAAATCAAAAGACTTCGCCAAATGCCGTGATATATAGCCAATAATGGAAACCGTTCTCGTGCGCGTTCGAACATACTTCTAAACTTAACGATGACAGCATTTGGCGACATTTTTTTTGAATTGGCGATGTCTTTTCGTTCGGCGATATTGGTTGACGGTATAATACGTAAGTACCGAGTATTTTAATAACGACGGTTATCTAAACTAATAATTTTTAGAATTAAAATATGCCTTTTCTTTTTTTTATTGATAACGAACTTAGAAAATATATATTATGGACATCACATTAGAAGTTATTACCAAGATTTCTGAATTTAATTTTTTTATATCTTTATTTTATTTTAAGACATTTATTTTATGTCACTGATTTTTTTTTGTGTTTTTTTTTTGTTATAAAAACACAAACAAATATCAAACTGATGGAGTGAAATGATTCATAATTTATTCACTTTTCAAAAGATAAATAGCTCTTCAACCATTTTTGGGGCTGCTAAATACCGATTAATTATTTCTATTTAGTACAAAAATAGAGATTTCTCTTGACTGATTATACGAAAAAAAGAATTATAGAAAAAAGATTAATTTTTCCTCATTGAGTGAGACATTTTAACTGAATTGCTCATTCTCACTGAGCTGTAAACAACATCACAAAGTGAGTAATCACACGAAAGTGTTATTACCTTTATTTATTTGCTGTAATATAAACGTTTCAACTGAAGTGAATCAGTAACGAGAATATTGAGACAGTGAAGAGTGAATAAATAGAATGAATGATTATACAAAAAGCAACAAACGTTCATTTGTTTATTAATACAATTCCTTTAAGCCAATTGGTTTGAAGAAGAGCATTAGATAATAATAGGTTTCACGAATAAAAGCATGGCAGAGAAAGAACTAAATAGCCCCATTCTTGGAAATGATTCTGAAACAGCTAATGCATCTTGTCAAAGAAATAGGGCACTTACTCATTCAGTTCAATAACAGCCGTGAGTGAAAGTGGGTCTAACAACAGAATTTTTACTTCTTTTAAACAATCTAAATTTGCCTTAATCTTACTCATGGAGAGCTTTAGATGGTGAAAGATACTAACAGATAAGCGAAATTTAAACAGTTGAAAATAAATATATAAAGTATATTTCTGAATATAAGCCAAAGGTGAGTTTTTTTCAAACATTTACCCACAATTCGAAACCCGAATACGCCGAGTCATAAGGAAAAAAAAATTCCGTAATTTTCGAAATATCGCCATGAGGGCGAAAATGTTGTCAAAAAGGAGGAATATTTTTCAGTCAAATTGTTGTAAAGTAAAACGCCAGACGCTAACGACGATCGTTTTATTTATGGTAACCCTTTTTGAAGCTAACACGTTTTACTTTCATTCATTCGTTATCTTGAACATTACCTGTGCCAGTCATACTATCTGCGCCATTTTTTGTTTGGAAAATGAGCGGGAAGAGAAATTTGTATACTGCACGTGATCGTCGATCTTATGTTTTTTGTCCTGGAAGAGAAACTCGCTGCATGATGATCATATATGCATTCAGGTATCCCAATGAGTGTTTGTGAATTTTACGAACTATTCAGTAACTAGGATTCAGACTTTGAATAATTTATGTGACTTTTATTTTTTTTAGAATAAACGTTCCATTAGAACACTCCAAAAAATAAAAGATCGAAATTGCTTGCAAACGGCTAACGGAAAATGTTGGAAAAAAAACATTTTCCTAAACTACGGTGTCTTCGAGATTAGCGGACACAACCTCCTTACTTTAATTTTAAAAAGTTCCAAAAATTCTCGACTTATGCAAGGATATATACAGTACTTAAAGTGTTGGAAGAAAATATTACGAAGACAATATAGAAATCACCCATGTTTTTAAATATCATCTGGTTTTCAAATGGAAAGAATTAAAAGAAAATAATGAATCACATATAAATGCTAAAAAAATTTCCATATATAATCAATTTATAATCCGATATTACCTTGTAATAAATACGGAATGCCTGATCATACGGATAAATAAGATTACTTAGGTTTGATAGATTACTCAATTAAAGCAGATGACTCGGATAGATTTAGGTCGTACAAAAGCTATTGGCTGTAATCCAGGATAATCACGGAAAAAAGAACTGAGCCAAGTGAGTGAAGGGAAGGGTTGTGGTTATACCTGGAGACCATTTCCAGGAAAAATGACTCACACATTTAAGTGAAGAGAACAAAACTACCCTTGAAAGCTTTGAGATAGCCCAACTGAAGATGGTGACATAACTTTTTAAAGTTGTCAAGGGCAAAATCCTCAACTTTCTTTTTCAGTTTCAAATAAAGCGGAATAATTAGAAATCTTCATGTGAATGGCAGGAAATGTTGAAAAATAAAAGATCATCTTCTCCATTCTGATAGACAATGGCATATTAAGGCTTTTTGAGTCCCTGGACCCCTGTGAAAAAGTAGGCAAGCAGCAGTCGGATGCCAAAGTTCGCGCCAAACATCTTTGGCTTAAGAGTTTAATATGATATTCAAATATTACGACAAACATTAAAGAACATTAACATTTAAAGCTACAACAAAGACAATTACGGAAACTACCATATTTAGCATCACAACAATAAATAGGGACACAGGTTCTACACAATGTTCATGGTGCGACAGCAATCCTTCGACTGCAGGTTTTTGGAATTGTTTGCTAGAGGTCGCTGCTCCCATATCGGTTAGGATATATAGCATACGCTGTCAAATACTGATACAAATGTGGTATCCTGTAACAAATAAACATGTGTAACAGTCTCATAAACGTAGGCACAAATCGACATGATCAATTGCCACCTTTCGACTGAATGAGTAATGATAGTGTATGAAGGTACGCCTAGACATGGACGATGTACATGACATAATGATGTTTTCTCCACTGTTGCCAGTTAGCATTTAGATCAAAATTACTGAATTTTTGAAGAATATTTTTATGAATAACACTTGACGATTAAAAGTATTCGGATCAGAATGTTACTGAGGTCGAATTGAAAACGAGACAAGGCCCTTGCGAAACTGAGGCTCTGAATCCGTTTCCAATCGGCCCATGCCTTAAAATAATAAGGTTTATTTCAGATCTAACCATAGTAATCTAGAAAGATATCAGTTAAAGGAACAATATGGAATTTGGACAGGCAACAGATCTAAATATGATGTTATGGAATATTTAGTTTTTAAACTTAAAAACAGAATATTACATAACATTCTCATGGACGCTCGCCAACTGAACATTACGTGGCTTGGAAAGCTTGGTTGGAACGCCACTGCAAAATAATGATCTTAAATATGGTTTTTATATCCGAGGTAGTTTTTATCATTATCCAAACATTTACGTCTTAACAATGATAACTGGCGAGGACATGTGAATTTTGAGATTAAATTAAACTCAGCACTCTTTTTATACCTTTGTAATAACCCTCCCTGTCTACCTTGTGACCCAGCTAAAAGTGAGGGAGGAAGTGAAGGATGATTCGACATGATAATTTCAAATTATTTATTCAATGTTTAGATCAGCTCAAAAACAATTCAATGATAACAATAAATAGGATGTTCCGATCAGTCAACAGAAGGAGGGACAAGAGTCACGTTTTTGGAGAATACATCAAACAAATTAACCACTTTAAGATAAACAATCTTCTACCTCAATATTGCTTTACACGGTAGAAAAGTAACTAATTGTCACTTAACTTCTTTAATACTTTAAATACCAAACGCAATATGACTAATACCTGAACTGTAGGCAGTCTTCTTATCAATTAAGCTTAATCCTTCAATTTCTTTATCAATATCATTTTCCTGTCTTTAATCTCTCACACGGACTTTCCAACCTTTTACGGTATTCTTCTCCTTGTATCGCACCTGTCACCTTTAGTTAACTAACCTTCTAATCCTCTAACTTTCTACTATCCATCTTTCTAGTAAGCAAACCTGAACAATCTATAGTAAATTTAATTTGCATATCACGTCTTCTTCTTAGGAGAAGGTTGATAATTTTTAATAGCCCCAAAGACTTCCCAAGAGGATTAGTGTAAGGACGTGTAGAGATCCGTCACACCTTTAAATGACATTCATTAGAATTTGAACTCAAATCTACATAGTTAACCAACGTTAAAGCTTGTTACACAGCCCTTTGGACATTTTGGCTCCAAATAACTGATGAACTGATATAACAGTTAAAAAGACATAACAATCGTTGCTATTTCAAAATAAATTAATTTACGAAGAACCTCTCAACACAAAATTTATATCCTTCTATTCTATCTATACATGACATTACTTTTAAAAGCTAATCTTCTGAGGCATTTTTGCTAATGTAGAAGTAATCTTATAATACCTGACCGGTAGCAATTAATTACCACGTGGAAAGAGGGAAGTAAGATAATAAAGCCACAAGGGGTCAGCAATACAAACTGATCGACATCAATATCATGTGCTCCATATAAAAAATTACAAAAGCTCCCGCCTGATCTCACCATTTGAACCTGATGTCATATCTTTTTAAGACACACACCGAAGTTGGGGAAATTTATGAGGTATTGAAACCCCCTGCGTTTTTCTAAACACAGAATCCTGTATCCTGATCTGTCTCCTCGTGACACAACGTCAACCGAAATCATAACTAATAGGCCTTTTCTAAGAATTAATAGAGTCCATAACTCAAGATATTCGCTGTAACCCCAACTGTGTCTCTCCTTCGGCCCACACGCACAAAAAAAGAATACGGGGCTATCAGCACAAATGACAAAACGCGACGAATGATCTTTGCAAGTTCATCTGTCCTGACGTGACGACAAGTTCGTTTATCACAACAATATTTTTTGCTGTTGAAAAGAATAGAGAAATAGTTTGGTGGATATTGTTGCTAGGGCACCCCGTAGTGAGAGAATTAATGCCAACAAAGAGAAAAAAAATGGCGCTTTCCATGCAAGAAGACATTGTTGATGCCCACGACGTTTAGAATTTCAATTATGCTTCACGGATATGGCTTATTTAAGCCGCCATTTGGTATGAAATTGCACTCAAGGTTAATTTTAATTGTGCTCTAGAACTTGCTCTTTAAGATATATTGAGGCTCGTTTAGTATTCGAAACCATTCGCCATTATTTATGCCCAAAGTGGAGTGTCGTGTAATTTCCGCAAATATTAATTTTTTTGAAAGGAGCCGTTGATTAATTGAACGGGAAAAAAGCTCTAAACTGGTTGAATATTTATGTTTCTACAACACAATGATGAGGAAAAAAAGTTTATTAACAATGGGGAGGGAATTATTTTAATTATCACCAGATTGGAACGATCAGATTGGATAATATTGAGGAGCGTGCAAAGTTGAATGACGGGTTGTGTAACCGTGTTTAAGAATCTTGTTATATATCCTAATTAAAATGAGTAGATTTTTCAGCAAAAAAAAAGTTGACTAAAATCACCTTTAAATCTCGTAAAAGACAGGGAAAAAATTAAACAAAGAATTGCAAAAAATGTTTCCAATCAATGAATGCAATGGTGGAGGGAAAACGTTGTATTTGTGGATCAATAATGATAAATAAAAAATAATAAAAAATAATGAAATAATAAAAAGTATAAAGATATCCTTCGAAAATCATACTTAACCATATAAGAATGTGCAGATTTTTCATCTGTTTACGCCCCAATTATAAAACGTAACATCAATTAAGAACCGTATATAATATTGTGACGGGTCTATCCGCGTCAATCTTCTATTAATCCTCTTGGGTAACTTTGGGGCCAGCAATTATTCTATTTCACAGCCTCCTCGGGAAAAACACGAGATAGTGATATGCTAATGAGTTGGACTATATAAAGTCTAGATTTAGTAAGAAAGAGAAGGAATTGCCAAATTAAATGTAAGTATCGTCTACGGATCTCTTCAGCGAGCTTAGCGCGTATTGGATAGTATTTGATATTATTAATCATTGAAGGAATCAAAGAGATTAGATTTAGTACCGACCTGACGTTAGTAAGGGTTCGTCTCCTTTGTCAATTCTGATAGCTGAGATTACTTAGTAGGGAATATTAGATTTGAAGGTTAGAATTGAATGTTAGATTTGAGTATCAGGATTAATCTAGGGATTAGATAATCACTCCAGGGTTTCGACTTATAGTTTGAACTTGTGCTTGTTAATTGTATTTGTCTGTCTACAATAAATAATTATTGTTATGGCTTTTGTTGGTGATGATATATTTCGTTCCACACCAGGCGCGCCGGGCAATGTGAACCCAGTCCAAGATAGGACAGGGGCACGACAATATACCATCACTTTCACAATACATAGATATTATTTATTTCGATTTTTTAAAGGTTTCAATAATTGTTAAAATAATGAAAATTGAAAATTAAAAAATTATATACAAATTTCTTAACGTATATTTAGAAATATTTTATCATGTATATAATGATGTACGTATTATTTTATTAACACGTGAAGTAATATCACTTTCAAAGTATTTGATTTATTTAAGATTATTACTGAAGAAACACTAACAGGATATTCCACTTTACTTATAATCAAAAATTATTAATTTCAATGCATATAAATTAATTTTTTTAAAAAAAAAATCACATATTTGTTAATTGAAAAAAAACAAAAACATCACCAAATGTTAACGTGAATTCGTAAAATTTTAATTTATAATTAAAAACCCACATGAAATGGAATATATAACGAATGTAAAATTTTACAATATTCTAGATTAAATTCAGAAAACTATTCCCTGAAATTATATGTAAAAGTCCAATTCGAAATGAAATAGCAATTTCTTTTTTATATTTTCAATAGTTTTTCCAACAAAGAAAATTGTTCATGTTTTTCTACTGGAATCTATATACAATAATTTTTCGAAATATGTATTGGAAAATATAAAGAGAGAACCTGTTTCAAATAACACTAAGAAATACTTCATACGATAGATGTTTTTCCTGCTAATATAATAATCGACGATTAAAGTTGTTTTGACATTTTAAATCAATTGCAACAGATAATATTTAAAATAAAGAATCTAGATGTAGTGTATTCATAATGTCATATGTATCAATTCAAATCTGGATCAACAATCTTAAAAACCTGAAAACTCCTTCGTTAATTTGACAATACAATCGAAGGAAACACTTTAACTTAAAAGAAATGGATGGTTACATCGTTCAAGACTATATTTTTTAAAAAAATGTTACTGATCATAAAAGGAAAAATTTGTAATATAAATTTTGGCACGCACTCGGGCACATTCGAAGTGGATAGTATCTCACGTTCAAGCATCAAGCATATAATCATTAATAAAATGTAAAAACAGAGCGAAGGATAATTAGTCTTAATACTCTTTTATCTTTCGAAGATATAAAAATTTAGAGCCTAATATTAACCCCGATGTTGGCGATTTACCGCCCAAGATTTTAGGAGTTATGACAACGCGTTTCATTTCGAACCTGTAACCAGTATGTTGGCGATATTTTTCTACCTATAATTCGCCAAAGATCCATTGAAATTCGTAATTCGCCAATGGCATGGGCCAGTAATACGTGTAAGCACAGTAAAAGGGAAAATGTGATAAATTGCATATTGCGCACAAATGTGCAGTTGCAGTTACACTAGATCAGAGATGGCCAACCTTTTTGGGAAGAGCGCCACTATCTAATAAGAAAAAAAAGTTTTGCGTGCCACTTTAAACTTTTCCAACAAACAAAAGAATATGAAAAGTTGAAAAAATGTTACTTATAGGCTGAAAACGAAATTTTTACGCATATAGCACATATTTTATGCAAGTCTAAGTAGTGGAAATTTAAAAATGATATAATAAATAAGGCAAAGTACGAACTTAAGTTTTATTGTTAAAATTTTCTTTTCAGTTTTAATCAATTAGGTTAGGTATAAAATAAAAAAATGAGTAACCAGAAAAATTTAATTCTAAATAATTATTAAACAGTCAGTACTTTCTTAGTGTGGTTTTTTATTTCGTAGATTTTTTACTCAGTAATCTACATTAGGATCAGTACTCGAAGATGCTAACAGAATTGAATTGTTCTAGGTGTGCATCAGTTTCTCTTTTTTTCTCCAAAATCGAGACAAAAAAAGCCAAAGTGTGTTCACAGAAGAAGATATAAGATCCATCAGGATTGGAAAAGAACAATCTTTTCCTTGTAATCTTAAATTTAAATTATTTAAATATCTTGTAGTATTGGTAAGAAAACCTAAATCTCAAAGGTTATCTTCATTCTTGAGAAGCAAGAACTTATTAGGTAGTTCATTGTTTTCTTCCAGATACTTTAAAACCCACTCATACTCCCGCAAATTCCAGAATCTCACGAATGCTCTTCCTTCAGAAAACCAACGCACACACAACAATGAAGGAGTGTTGTCTTCATAATAATTTTCTATTGTTATTTAATTAAGTATATTTAAAATAGATTTTGATGTTTTATTGAAAACATCAAAAAACCACCACCTTTCAATAAATCAGTAAAAAAAAAAAAAAATTAGTATTTTTTTTTGTTCTAATTTTTTTTATCCTTCAATAAGTCTTCGCGTGGCACTCTTACAACTCTGCCGTGCCACACTGTGGCACGCGTGCCATGGGTTGGTCACCCCTGCACTAGATCCAAATTTCTTAAGTGTAAGTTATGTTTAATTGCATAGCCATTTAACACTTTCAGAATAAGCCAAATAGCATTTATTTTAAATTAAATATTATCTCTTTCTAGAGTTAAAATTTTCAAAAATCAGTTGTATGCAACATCAATTATTATTTAAAGATTCCTTTTATAAGATTTTTTTTAATTTTAAATTCTCATTTATATTATTAATTATTATACTCAAAATATAAAAAAAATCACGAAAATACTAAAAAAAGATAAGTTTGATTCTTAAACAAATTATTAGTTTAATAATTTCAAGAGCTGAAACAGAAACCTAAGATCCAAAATGTACGGCATTCGAAAAATCGTATAGGTATAATAGAAGATAATGCTTATTTAAAAAATAGGAGAAAATAGTCTATACAAAATCTGAAAAGAAATACGTGTAACTGATCTTGGTTAAAGCAATGTATTCCTAAAGGTAAGGTCAAATTCTAGTTCAGTTTTTCAATGAAACGCATGGAACAAAAATTGTAATTTATTCCATAATCCAATAGCCTTTTTTATATCAGAAAAGCTTGATAGTCCAAAAGCTAAAATTGTGCAAAAATAAATAAGTGAAACTATTGCCGGAAATATATGATTGAAATAGTTTTTAAATCATTCGTATTAAAATGTAAAAACTAATAAAAAATTATAACAATTTTAAAATATTAAAAATTTAATAGTTACATTTTAGAAAGGTATTATTAATGATATTATTAGTTATAAGAGAATCAATGATATACAAGAAAACTGAAAGAGGCTGTCATATATCTGGGATTCATCGAACAAAACTCGTAAAATTATTTTTACCAGTGATTTTATAACTAATTTAGCTATTCTAATAAATAAACACGTATAAAACAAAAAAAAATATTCTCTTTGTCATTTCTAACTTTTTAACCACTTAGAAGAAATTTTTAGCCCCTTAAGTACTAAAGCAAACACGCAGCAAAATCTATAGCAAAAAAAAATGACTTACATCAAGGTATTGCGCAATAATCCCAGACGATCCAAATTAAAACCAAACCCGGACAGAAAACAACACGTAGAAAAGAACAGAAGGGGGTTGACGATTTCCCCCACGTGTGTGTGTGGAAGCAAACGACGTCCAGATGGACGACGACGAAGCACAACCGATTATCGTCTGTAAGGGGTCGTGCCTACAAGTTGCAGTCGCTACCTCGGCTCCCTTTTACCTAGATAAAAGAGAACGGTCTCGCTCTTCCCCAAGGATGAAAGGAAAAGTTAAAAATAAACCGTCTCGCTATTACAGATGGGAGCGGAAAAAGGAGAGAAAGAAGGTGGATAGTTTTTTTTTTCTTTCTTTCTTTAATGTTATGAAAAAGAGAGTCGAGAGGTGTATGAGGTAGTCACGTGGTATCCACGCGACCGGATGTGGATGATCTTTCTTGAAGGGGATCGGGGATTTAATGATGTATCTTCCGGAAGGGAAGGAACTCATTTGGAAGAGTTGGGAGATGTGGCAGTGTTGTGTGTGTTCGTGCGACTATGATTCCGGAGCTAGTTTATGGACCACAGATGAGGAGTTATGCAAATTTAGTGTAACGGGCTCGTTGTGATCATGATGGTGATAATTTAAGGATAGAATCGACTTCATTATGTCAGAAGATAAGGCAATATTGGCGTTATGGATGTTTGAATGTCTATAGTTTCGGTTGCCTTCGATGATATGCTTGAAGGAGTATGTAAATTAAATGTGATTGATGACCAGGATGTGATTATTTAGATAGATTCAAGGAAAGTTTGATAACACTATGGGAGATCTAGAATTCTAAGCATTGTCCTTATATTTCCATTGTTTAAATACACAGCTGAAAGTACTGATAAGCACAATTTTGAGTTTATCAATATTCAAATTTTTTAAAAAAATGCTACATAATGTATTAATAAGATGCGCTAATTATGATAAATGTAAGTTTAATCTCAGTTAGAAGCTAGATGTGTTTTTTTTTATCTCTATTTAAATAGATCTATCTTTTCATTTGCATTTACAAATATAGAAATTAATTATTTTTTATAAAACGTCTGCAGATTTTTCATTTTGAATACTAGTATCAACTTTTAAAAAAAGTTCATAGTTTCTATTTATTCTTTTAAAAGGTCGATTACTTTAGATTTTGCAAAATTAATTTGTCTTATATTTCGTAAATTAGTATAACTGAAAAATGAAAATTCAGATATATAATGTTATTTTATTCTAAATACTCTGAAATCTTTCATAATCTACGGAATTTTCTCTCTTGAAAAACTTTCACCAATGCATCTTATTTGCAAATTATTTTACACAGCACACATTATATATATATATATATAGCACACGTGTAAAAAATGATGGTGTCAAACTAAATATCCCGCATAAAAGAAAAATGTGATAAATTATGAACAACAAACCAATATATATATAAATCAATGGACCAAAATTGCAAACTATTACTATTATGTTATGAAACTATTATGTTATATAACATGTTCTGCAGCTGTCACTGACTTAGGTCAGTGAAGTAAGGTTAAGCTTCTTTATAGAATCCCAACCATCCCCTTCATCAGAAAATTTACACGTAATAGTGCAAGAAAAATTGTAGAAAATAAACCATGATTCAAAGACCCAAGCTAAAATTTACACGTGAAATCAAACATTATTCTATCGAACAATTAAACTAAAAAGAATAACTATTGTATAAATGTAGTATATACATATATGTACATGTAATTATTATTTTTGTTTAAAATTTCTTAAAATAGAGAGAAGGCAAGAAAAATACTTCATTAATTTGGTCTTAATATCTATAACCTCATAGTATCGCGTATGCTTCTATTGTAAATTTTTAAATATTAGACATATACAGTATATTTGACACACTGAAGATAAACCGGCAGAGTTGTGAATCATACACACAAAGTTAAGCATGAAATAAAACTCTTAGCAATATACTGAATCCCTCAAGCTTAAAATAATGTATTATGCATACCTATTCACACCTTACATATTCTTTAATGCAATCAATCAGTGTTGAATATAGTGAATTCACACATTAAGAGTAAAGAGATAGCTTTTTTTTGTTTTTATTGAGTCAAGGCTCCTCGCCCTCACCTACCAACTTTACTATCTTCCCCTTGCTTTCTTCTTGAATGTCTTTTTCTGTCATTTTCCACCCTAAAAGTGTCACCCTGACGGTAAAGTACAGGTGTCAGAACACAAAAGACCCCTTATTTTCTCTCATCACACCAAAGGTTTGCTCCTCACTCTTTTGTTTCTAGCATCCCCAACAAAGAAAAGGTTAAAAAAGAAGATGACAGAGAAGAAAAGAAAATAACACAGAGGGGAGGTAAAAAACAAAAAAGCAACATCCCTGACACTCCTCACTGCTGCCAAGTCCGTTATTTCTGTTTTTCTCGACAGACGTGACGGTCGAAGAAAAAAATGGGACTGTCGCATATATATGAATGATTATGGTCTATTTTATGCAACTGATGGGTTTGGGAGCTACCAGAAAAGACATCTTTCTTTTATGAGGTTATTTTATTCTCTTTTTCTTCTGCACTCCGTCTGAGAAATGAATGAATAATTTTGTACTTGAACTAGTGCACAGGAAGTGTTAAGTCTGAGCCATAATTTGTTAATTAGTTATAATGTAGAAATAGTATAACGGTAACATATGATAGCGACTAAATAATTACACACTACAACTAACACTTTCATGTCTCAGTAAGAGAATAGTGTAATCTTAGCTAAAAGTACAGTTATTAATACTTCTAGCAAATACCCTAGCGAATGTAGCTTCTAAAAAATCCAAGATTTAATAATAAAAATCCCAACTATTGCGTAAAAATAGTCAGAAGTACTATATTATATTATAGTAGTAACCTGAATATAATAAATTTACAAAAAAAAGTTAATCTATTTCATATTTTAACATATTTCATTTATTTAGCACTTAACATCAAAATATTTTTGAGAGTTTAGATCACGAATCGGCAACCTGTTTAGCGCGGTACAATTCTCTACAACCATTCTACAAATTCGTCAATTTTTAACTGGATGGAAAATAATAATTTTAAAATGGAGTTTATTGAACGAACATCTTCAGAACTATGGAAAGAAAAATTTACGTAATTGAGGAAAAAAAGTGGAAGATAACTCTAGTGATAAATCCAAAATTTTAAATTGTTGGATGTCATTGTTGGAGATATTTAACTGTTTGACAAAGATTGATTGTACTCTGCTTTCTACTTTTGGTACTACATATCTATTCTAACAAATCTTTTCTCATAAGAAAAATATTTTGAGTCTGAAGTTATTTAATAACTGAACATTCAGAATCGTGTCAACTGGAAGTCACAAATAATACATCTGACATTGCGATATGAAATAGAGCGGTACAGAATCAGGTACGCATTAAAATATTTCTTTTTTATTTTAACTACATTGAAGGAATACTTATATTTCATAATGTTTATTTCTTATTTCAATAAATATGCTTAAAAGATTCATAATGTGTAATATATGTACAATTTTAATTTTTTATTTAAGTTCAAGGAAAAATTATGTTTTATATTAATAAATATATTTAAATGATACAAAATTAAAGTAAAATAAAATTCTAAAATTTGTATTCTCTTGACCTTTTTCCCTAACTCCGCATACATTGCTGCGCGGACCGAATTATTTCAAATATTTCCCACTTACGGTATTCTAAATCGGGCTCAAGTGTAGTATGGGGCCTTTGGATTTGGCGATTTTTATATAGATATTATGGTGAGATAACGAATTCATTCTGGCTTCCGGACATCTATCGCTAAGTAAAGTAGCTTGGCATCGATTTTGGTCGCCAAAAAAATTTGACATCGCCAAGCCCCCTCCCCCTATACTACACTTTAACCTCTAAATCATATTAATAGAATAGTTATAGATACACCACAGCTAAAGAGTTGGCAACCCCTGGCTTAGACAATTTATTGAATACAAAACCAATTGCAAAATGTATTGATTATCAAGTCCTTTAAAATACTTTCTCCCCCAAAACATTCATAGCAACAGAATAAAATCAATTACAGATCTTTTCCTCTTGCTGTAAATGTCATGGACAACTAAGGAAAGTGTGTGACCATATGAACAGAGAAATATGTTTTTTATCTGGAACAATTAACGTTACCACTGTTAGATTTATCCAATACATCTTTAATATTCAACAATTCTTTAGATATGAAAAACAAATACTTTGATCATCAATGGTGGTCGGCAATTCGACAATCTATTACATTCTTAATTATAGCCTTTGAGTTATTAACATAAATTCCTAATTTGAAAAGCACTCTTTTAATACCATCTTTAATGCTAATAAATCCAATTAATGGAACGTGTGCGTCATCTGCCATTCATTATATTTTTAAATGGTTTGGTGCAATTACAAAGCTATTACGTCTCATGAACATGGTATATTTTGCAGTCAAAGCGAAGGAGGAAAGGAAAAAAATACTTTACAAATCTATCATAATATTTCTGGAGCGAAATTAAGTCGTCAAAACACTTAAAAATTTTTCGCTTCATCACAATGCTGTAAGCAAAAATTCCAAAGATGTTTTTATATGAATAGTGAGTAGTATTATTGTATGATGTGTCTAACTTATTTAAAACATTGATTTATGAAATTGATATTTTTATTTTTGTTTTGATTAAAGTATCACGTGTGGATAGGTGGCGTGGCTATAGCAGGCGCATAACATTTCGTGGTCTGAGCGGACAACTTAACGTGGCTAGAGTGGAAACATCCCCCCATCTTAGAACAGATTCAATTATCGAATTACAAGGTTAATTACATCTTTGCCAATCAAATTTAGTTATTTATATTAAATTGTTAAGATATTATATTATGAATACATTTTAAACATAAAAGCATATGTAAAACTGGATGAAAGGGTTGAAAACATCCTAAAATAATGCAAAACATCAAACAATTTAGAAAAATGTCTAAAATCTTAAAGTTTTGTAACTAGGTTGAACTAAATCCAATGGTAAATATTTATGCCGTTTTAATGAAGGTTGTTTCGTATTTATTTACTTGTATCTTGTATTTTACTTCTAGTATTTATTTTTACTTACATTAATGAAACTAATTTTATGGCAATTGCACCTGTTCTAATATTTATTTGACTCTAAAATACGGTTTTCCACAAAATCCCTGATTTTTTAAAATTTTTTACATTTTGCTATGTTTAAAATGTATTCGCTCTATAATGTCTTAACAATTTAATACAAATAATTTAATTTGACTGGCAAAAATGTATTTAAAACCTTGTAATTCGGTAATCGAATCTGTTCTAAGATGAGGGGGGTTGTCCGCTCTAACCACGATGAGTTTCAAACTGTCCGCTCAGACCACGAAATGTTATGCGTCCGCTCAAACAACGCCCGCTGTAGCCACGCAACCAAATATTAGTCCTAATTTAAAAACTATGAAAAATTATTTTTTTTTTTTAAAATTAAATTCTGTTATAGATGTCTGCATTTATTATTTTTTCTCGACTTTTTTTGTTTCAATACTCTATCCTCAGGTTAATACTTAGGGATATCTATACATCAAAGTAAACACCAATTATTTTTTTATCTCGCTTAAATGTTTATACTTGAATGAATATAATGTGAAAAAAACAATATATTCAAAGTTTCTTTTGGGCAACAAGTACAGCCGCGAATCAACTATGAGAATGAAAAACTAAAACTAAATCTACAGAAAAAAATCTCGTTATTTAGAATAATGACCAGGTGAACAGTACACTACTTAAGTAGTGTACTGTTACTAGCACACTCTTTTACTTCAACACCCACCAGTAGCATAAGCGGGGGGGGGGGGGGTCAACCCCACATAGA
Source organism: Trichonephila clavata (assembly GCA_019973975.1). Classification (NCBI taxonomy): domain Eukaryota; kingdom Metazoa; phylum Arthropoda; class Arachnida; order Araneae; family Nephilidae; genus Trichonephila; species Trichonephila clavata. Next base: position 243,559 of record BMAO01014988.1, read on the forward strand.
CCAACAGGTTTTGAATTTTTACCAGAGATTATCCCTCGGTGATTTCATCTACGTGTTTTTTAGAATGTAACCTTGTGACGACTCTAAAGTTGCAGATGACGTTTGGGATTCCAAATAAACGGACATTGTTGTTTACTCACTGGTTGATATAACGCATGTTTTCACTAAAAATATTCACATCACAAATTAAATTGCAGGGACTCTGAGAAAAAGAATTTTATTTGAGCGTTCTCCATACGCTCTCTCTCACACAATGTTTACACATACACTGAACTCTATGCACACTAGCACCCTCTCGCGACAAATATTCACTTGTTATTTTGGGGGCGTCACAAGAATTATTTTCACAACACTGAACAACTGTTAAGAAAAAAACCTTATATTGGTTCATTCAATTTTCTATCGAACAAGATTATAAACCGAGGAAGCACTCCAATTAGTCAGCAACCCTAAATTCCTAAGACAAAAAATTAAGCACTTAAATGAGTGATCCAATGAAACAGCACTCGCCAGGTCTCTCCAGGGTCAACTGGATATTCCCATCCAAAGCTTCTTAAAAAGAGCACCAAGGCTTCCGAAAGTGACTTCGCTCATCTCACTTTAATAACAGCGTAACGACTAACTCTAACACTTACACTGCTAGGATTTGAATGGCACTCAAATTAGCATAATAAAATCAAGTTTTCTCTAAGGAAGGCGGTTTTAAACTTGTGACGGATCTATACGCGGCTCTCACTAATTCCTTGGGGACTCTTTGAGGGAAACATTTCTTTCAACCAATTTTCACCGAAGGTAAGAAAACGTGATTATGCAAATTAACTTTACATAAATTCGGTATTCGCGAGTTTTGAGAATAAGTGAAAGGAGGATCGTGAGTTATTGAAGTGAGAATCCAAGATTATTATTGTGAGATTTGAAGATATCCAAAGTAAGGACCACTCGGATGTGAGCTGATCAAGACAACTATTATTGTTCAAGACCTCATCCGTAGGACTTCTGATTGACAAGAGTCCAGGTATTGTGCGTATTATTTAAATAGAAGTTAGAAAGTAAATTGTTAGTGCGCGGCTGAGTTAATATCGAGCTAGTATAAGTTATCGTAAAAATTAGTTGAATGTCCGTAAATATTATCCCCAGGCTAACGGGTCTCAACTTCGCGCTCTAATCATTGATCTAAATTAACTTAATTGGATTATTATTGTGTCTGAGTTAATTCTTGCAACAAATAAACGATTTTAGTGAATCATGTCGTCTGATCAATTAGTTGCTCCTACACTTCTAGCCGGGTCCCAGCGAAGACAAGGGGGGTATGAGGGAAGTAGGAATAGTCCATCATTACAAACTCAAACAACAGTTAAAGAATTATTCCCCCCCCCCAAGAGGATTAGCAAAAGGGCGCGAATAGGACCCCTCACAACCTCACATAAGAGGGGTCCGTGTACGCTACTGACACCCACATACAAGAATTCACGGTCAAATAGGACTTATTGTAAAACAGCAGCTATTATCTCCCCCCCCCCTCCCCTTTTTTCAGAAATCGTTCGAACTTGAGTTTATTTAATACCCAGGTTATCACAGCCAGTAAAAAAATACAGAATTCGCAAGCATGTAACTCAATATCACGTATTTGCTCATCTTTCTTTACAACACCCTATTTTTCTTCGATAATTTATCACCCAACAATTATCATCCATTCTAAGAAATGATAATTTAGAATGGATAAGATCACAGTGTCCATCACGTACAAATTCATCTCTATTTCTCAATCAGAAATCGTGGCCGCGCCACTTAAGTCTGGAACAACGGCGAAAAACTATTTATTTAAAAAAGAAAAAAAAAAGAAAAGAATGGGAGGAAAAAATCCACCTAAGGCCATAAAGAAATAAAAAGTCAGCCCTATTACCCTTTAAAGATTAAATCTCTTGCGGTTTCTTAATTTGTTCACTCAGTAAATGAGATGTCCAAAAGAGATTTCTTAAATTTATGGTGTGGAATCTATTTCCACCCAACCCTATGTTAATATATACAAAGTTGTTTGTTAAAGCTTCGTTCAGAAGGCACAGGTAAGAATTAATTGCTCTATATAAATTAAATTAGTTAATTAAATAATTCGAAATGATTGCATTATAAGAGAAAAAATATAAGCTAGCATATAGATAATTGGATTATCATCGTTCTAGGGTTGAAAAAGATATAAGCAAAAATATGTATAAGTAATAATTAATTTCAAAAACAATTAACATTGATGCACGCAATAATAAAAATAAAAGATTTGAATACCACGCCTTGGCGTCAAACTCAATTTGCTACCTGTTACTCAATTATTACATTAAAAATAGGTTGAATAAAAAATAACGTTTTAAATCGTATCACATTCTTTTAAATTTCATGTGAAAACTAGTGTATTTTTCAAGTTTTAATCTTGTATAAATGTTAATATCATCTTGCATTAATAATATTACGGTTTTGATTTGTTTTTTTAACCAAAAACAACTATAAACACAGAGATAATTTTACCTTTCATAAAAAATGACGTAAAAGAAAAAAATCAAGAAATATTTTGAAAACATCATATGACATGATATCACATAAAAACTTTCTTGTACAAATGCATATCTAACTAACTGATAGGGATTTTCAGCCAAAATCATATTGTAAGGTTATTCTTGTTGTTGTTGTTGCTTATGCCACCTGATCGACAGTAACATCAGATCAAGGTCCACGGAATTCATCGCGGCTAAGGGCTAGAATGTTACGCCTGTCGTTAGCCTTAGCTTTGAGCACCATGCAGATGGCAGTACGATTTTGCTAAGATTCACCCCAATTTTGAGAGAGAACACCCTGGGGGTGGTCAGGGGCCTCCCCCATCTCTTACCCTTCCACCAACCTTACGAAAGGACTTGCGGCTCGACGGCTATTTAGGGTATCCCCATGCCGCGAAAGCATTATACATTTACAAACATCCGTGCCTTCTCCGGGATTCGAACCCAGGCCCTACGGCACCGCAGTCAGCGTCGCTAACCACTATACCGGATGGGTGGCGTTATTATTCTTAAATGTGATTATTCTTATACGAATCCCCGAAATTGAATTTTTGATATTGTTCTTTTATGTTCTCAATTTAAAAGGAATAATTCTTTTTCGTATGGTGGGAAGTCTAAAGATTTCTTGAGGCTCAGGGCAACATACAAAAGTGAACAGCATGCAACATATGATGTCAAACACTGGTTCAAACGGTAACCATTTACAAATAAATGTGTACAACTAACAATCTCACAATTCTAGGCACAAACCGACTCGGCTGATTTGCTGCCTTTCGACCGAATGAATAATGATGGTGATGATGTTTGGTGGTAGGCCTAAACACGGATATGATATAATAATGCAGTCTCTCCAATGTAACATATGTTACAGTTGGCATGCATATGTTACAGTTGTACAATGCTACAGTTGGGACTTAGAAATTCATGGGCGTTTGGTGGTAGGCCTAAGCCTAAACACTAAAATGATATAATAATGCAGTCTCTCCAATGCAACATATGTTACAGTTGGCATGCATATGTTACAGTTGTACAATGCTACAGTTGGCACTTAGTTAGAAGCTCCATGGACGTAGCTATCTCCGTTTCAGTGATACGGGCCCTCCAAACTACAGGGGACCCAACACATGTAACTACAGTCCCACAGTGTTCTCATACCTAAAATGGGGCTTTGAAGGAATTTTGATACAGGGTCCACTAAAAACTAGCTACGACAGTGTCGAAATTCCCAGTTTTTCGTGGAATATGTATTAGGATACCATTCTATGAAAAAAATTATTCGAATCATAACCTTGTTGGGGCCGAGTAAAGAACGAGAAGAGGCCCCCTACATAGCAAGGGTGAAGTACAGTTGACCTATGGTAAAAAAACGTCCTTGTTTCTATGATACGATATTTGCTCGAGCTAATTATGATTTAGGGAAACGTTAAGAAACAAACAAAACGAGAAGTGTAATTGAACATTTCTTCGAGATTCTATTTTTGAAGAAAAAAAATTATATAACTTAAAATATACTGTAATACAAAGAGAATTAGAAAAATGTGTTTTTAGAGGCCAATTAGTATTATAAAAGAATTCATAAGTCTTCGTACAAAAAAAATTCCGAAAATCATTTCATAAACAGCAAACTAAAACTAAAAGCTGAAATGAAAGATTTTTTGAAGGAAATTCCAATTCCTTATTTAATTTATAAGACATTAATTTTCTTTTAAAGAAGCATATAAAATTTTTCAAAATCCTTTAGCATTTGTTTTTGTACGTTTCCATTCCTCATAAATTTGTGTTTTAATGTAACAATTTCATAGGAACACTGTATCAACAGTGATAAATATATGTTTAACACATGAAACGATAGATTCATATCCAATCTTCTGTTTGTTTATGTTCATCTTGCGCAAAACACTCTACTTAAAGTACATTCTTAAAAAGCACAACTTACGTTCTTTAAAGTGGCTAATTTTTTTCAAAACAACGTCTCATTCACTAACAAAACCAAACAACAAATATTAAAATAGAATCCATTCCAACACAAAAGCGATAAATTGCCCACTTAAACGAAAACCCATTACACACACACACACAAAAGTCCAAGCACCACACACACACACATTTTGTTGCATATTTTCAATTAAAACTGCAGCATCAAGCGGAACACCCCAATTACAGCATTATTACCTCAAAGGATGACGACGATTTCCATTTAACTTTTTTTCTACTCCTTTTCATCTCCATTGTTTTTATTTAAAAAAAAGCTCATCCTATTTCTCATTTGTTTAACCAAGCAGGGTTGCAGCAAACTGGCTAAGTAGATGGACAGGCAAGGTTGTGCGGGTGTAGGGTTGTCTATACTGCGCCTATTATTTCAATTAAGCGATTTGATATGTAGGATAACTAGCACTTTCCGTCCGTGGCCATTGTAGGGGTCATTCCAACTGAGATGGTAACGGTTGGAAACAGATAAAGACGACGTCTGCATGTTAAAGAAGTTAAGGTGCAATTATGGTCTAAGATAAGACGTATATGATGAGCTGGGTCGGTATTTCCCTTGCTTTATCATATTTCCTCATCGTATAAAGTTACCATAAATTGATAAATGAAGAGGGAAATTCATACTATTAGGAGTTCAATTGGGTATGTTATAAGATATCGTGTACGTGAGAATGAATAGAGATAGTTTTTGTTACACATATAAAAGGAAATGCGGAAGGGGTTTCTTCTTGCTATCCTGAATGTCCTTTCTTCCATAAACTGAAGTTCATTTGGAATGAAATAGGTGTGGAGTAATCGTTAGTTGAATGTTAGGATTCATATTTAATTTTTAATGAAGAACATAATAAAATTTAATTAGTTTACTCATCCGATAAAAAAAAATTATATATTATGAGATAGGGGGAAAAAAGGTATTTATTTTGCATTGATAAAGTCAGTTAAGATTAATTTTCTGTAAAGCATTTCACGTATAACCTGAAATAGTTTAGGTGTGGATACAGGATAATCTTAACAAAAAGAATGTAGGAAATTCTAACATATTTTTTCCCGATCAATTTATATTTAAGACTAGCAATTACCTGCTCGCTCTTTTTGGTGGGTGTTTTATGATGTTGTATGACTATATACTGTTTTTAAATTATTGATATCTAAGTCTTGGGGCTGCTTTCGGCTGATAATAAAAAATAGAACCCAAATCCGGAATATTTTTTCAGATATAAAGGTACTCAAACATTAATGTTATATTCTGGTTTCACTATCCTGTAGAGAATCACTTATTTCATTATATTACTCACTTCTATTCGAGTTGACACATTTTTTCTTTTATAAAATGTATTTCACATTTCTTCTCCTACACTAGAATGCTAAATGAACTATCCTTTTACACATTAAAAGGAAAAACTAATTATTTATTAAATATTTTGAAATTTTAAAAACACTGTATTATAAATAGATACATGAATTAGAATGTCACAATTTTTCTTAAAATTGAGGAACTTTTTCTAGCCAAAAATGTGCTCCGCGTTAAGTTCAAGCTCTTGTGCACATGGCGAAAACAGCCTTAACTTTATATTGCATTGAAAACATTCTTAAAGCCCTCATCTTTTGATTTGGAAAAAAGGACTGAACTTGAATGCCTAAAACGGAAGTATGATTATCTTTTACTCACCCATAACCCTTTCCACGAAACACCTTTTTAGTGAATCTCTAAGCAAAATAAACATGCTTATCAAATTTCAAGCTTGTGGTTCTAATAGTTCAAAATACAACTCAATTATAACAAGTATGCAAAATTCAAATTGCCATTACTACACAGGTAAAAGACTTATTACAATAAAAATTAAAAAAATAAATAAAAATAAAATATTTTTAAAAAGAGTCAAAATTTTACTCACCTCTCTAAAAGAATGCAATAATACCATTATGCAGTTGATTATCAGAATATTAGTTACTTCTCTAGGGCAAAATTCTTCATATAATTCACAAACAGAGACACGATTAAACAACGAAGGGCATTTTAACTTTCAGATCAATCTCTGCGACAGAAACAGTCTGAAATTGCAACGCGTTCGCCAATTCTAAGGTTAGAAAAAAACAAGAAAATGTAATTAACCAGATTTTCTAGATGAATAATTGAGTACATGACACCTCACATGCTGCAGAAACGGAAGAGAAAATTAAAATGTCACATCGCTTTATGCCAACCTCGGGGCAAGGGGGAGGGAGGTCAAATTGAATTTACATAAAAATCTTGAACTTATTATATATTCCTTGCGTAACCGGAAAGTATATATTCAGTTTCGATGACGTCAGGTTTATTTTGGTTTTAAAAATGTCGAATGCTTATAAGAGTTGTGTAATTTTAATATAACGGTAAACGCTAATTTAGAGTTAAGCTCAAACACATGTAAAATAGTCTATAATTATATACAATACGACTTGTAGAAATTAATATTAATTACTTTAAAATGTAAATAGAAATTTAGATGACGATGTAGTAGGCGTCAATGGAAATAAAATTTAAAATTATTTTAATTAGGGTTATTAATTGTAAGGAATCCTACGAAATTTTTAAAGAATAATGGACTTACAAAATCCATATGACATTAGACCTTAACTTTGCGCCACTAATGACGTATATAGGGACAATTACGGAGGGAAAAATTACATACAAGCAAAGGGAAAGACTTTTATACTGTAAGAGTTTTCAAGAAAGTCAAGAGACATAACAGGGAAAAACATTTCACGCCTTTTCCTCGAATAAAAACCTAGCTGTTATTTCTAAATACTTGTTAATAAATTATTCTGAATCATTTTACATTGTGTAATGGATGAACTATCCCATCCATTAGTGTACGAGAGTGAGAAGGAAAACTAGCCATAGTCAAAACAACATAATTTATTTACTATTCTTAACAACGATACAAATTCAACAATCTAAGCTAAGAAATGCACCAATTGATAAATATGGGAGCAGTAGCGAAGTAGGCAAGACAATTGGTGATCTAATAATAAATCGGATCACTTACACTTAGCACATCCAGACAATACACCTTCTGAAAATTGAAGATAATTTCTAAGGTAATCTAATCCAAATCGACCAAACTAATTGACCAAATCGTCAATCTTAATATTACTCAAATAATCTAGGAAGTGCTCTTCCCTAGCTTTACGTTATCTTAAGTTGATCTTCATTGCTATCCTTTAACTTCTAACTTCTCTCTCTTCCTCGAACTCGAAAGCTAATACTTAAACACACGACGTAATTTATATATATCTCGTGTTCTTCTTCGGGAGGAAGTTTTCAATTAAATATTTAAAGAAAGTAATTCCTCACAAGGATTGTTAGGAAAAGGGCCTCGTTACAATTGGTCTTATTATATCAGAGCAGGGCTCGTGAGCTTTTGTGAGTCAGTTGCATAATCACATAAGAGACTCGCAAAAGTATCTTTACTTAGATATTTCATTTAGATTTTTTTTTATAAATGTAATCTTTTTTTAAGAAAGATCTTCATATTATGCATTTTATTTCCGAAATCTATTAATAAATTTTAGCAAATAAATGGATAAATTAAGGAACATTGTAACAGAATAACAGCTATGGCTGAACATAGAGGCGTTTTTAGATTTCTTGTGGTCCTGGGTCCCTATCCAAAAGTAGACTTCATATGCAATCCTTTTAAGTAGACAGTATATAGTTGTCAAATACTCTTACAAACGGTAACCTGTAGAAAATAAATGTGTTTAACTCACTATCTCACAAACCTAGGCGCAAACTGACTCTCGACTAAATAAGTTATCATGAAAAAATGGTGGTAGAGGCCTAGGTCTAGACCCAGATGCGGATGACGGACATGGAACAATAATAAAGTCTTGTCACTGTTGTCAGTTGGTATACAGATTGTGACGGTTCTATCCGCGATCTTTTAACTAACAATCCTCTTGGGAAATTTCTGGTCTTTAAAAATTATTTTATTATAAAACTCCTTCTCGCGAAGAAGAAAACGTGAGTATGTAAATTAGGACTACTATATATAGTCAAGGCTTTCAGGTTAGGGGAGAGAGATAGGATAGATTGCTAGCGGAGCAATGATTATTCAAATTGAATGTGAATCGAGGATATTTAACATTTGATAATTGAATTACTTAAGGTGACTAACTGTCACTGGAGATTGAATCGAGATGAAAAAGCTAAGAAGTTAGTGTTGTCGCCTTGAGTATCTCGCGTACCTCGTTAATTGCCTTATTTTTTTTTTATTGGGCACATCTCTTATCCTTGATCGACTGCATTTGAGTTGTTGTTAATATTGCGAATAAATTAGATTGTTTCTGAAATATGGCTAGTTTTCCTTCCAATTCTCCCACACCTTTAGGCGCTCAGGCAAGATTCTAAAAGGTGATAAGATCTTATCCAGTTTTTCGGAGAATATGTCCAAAAATATGGGCACAGTGGGCCTTGGCCCTCATGGGCTGTTGCGCTACTGAGTTTGAGTTTATTTCCGAAAAATAACATTAGACGACTGAAATTTTTCGAATCATGATCTTATCAAATCTTAGTCGAGAACGAGACGATCTCATCCCCCACCCCTCCAAGGTCCTGGACCAGGGCCCAGTTGGTACATGACTTATAACGTTCACGGCTGAACAACACTGATGCTATTTATAACATTTCATATGTGAGACAAGAAACATCATAATATTATTTATAATATCTATATTATAAATAATATTTTTTATGATGATTATATATAATTATATCATATATAATTAACATTATAATATTTCATATATGAGATCATCAAACAAGAAATTTGACTAATTAAAGCTAAAACTGGATTTTACATCCGGACAATTTTACTTTTCCTGCGTTCATTTAAAAAGTATGTTAAATCTAACATCGGAAAGGAGGAGCCAAAAAATTCCAGCAGAAGTCTGTCCTTGGTGTCTTTTCAGGTTGCACATGGCTCTAAAATCGGAGGTTTCTCATACATATACTAGAGGCGAAGGCAATATTTGAACAGGTTCCTCAGCCTTCCAGCTTCCATAGCATAAAGGAGAATTTCGAACGTATTTAGATTAAACATGATGCGATCAGAACTATTCTTCAAAGAAAATTCATTTGGTAGGGCCGAGATTCAAACCCATGACAATATAGGTATGAAAGCAGAACAGATGGCAAAATATTAATAAATACCATCCCCTAGAACTTTATTGGTCTAGGTTAAAAATTGCGTTATATTGTTATATATAAAAATGAGCTGCCAATTTTCCTTACCAAATTAATCGCATCTGAATTCAAGTAATTCAGATTAATCGAAGAACAAGTCACATTAATTGATGACTACCTAAATACAACGGCTACACTTAAGAAACAAATTATGAATTTTAATAAAATAGTTTTTGAAAGGGGCTATATATTGTTGTAATGAGCTTAAAAAAAATCGTTAATCATTTTTGCAGTAAGAGTGAAATTTAACATAATTATTTTCATATTAAACGAACGCGTGGAAGATTCGCGCTATAGGAAGAGCATTTCATGTATTTCTCTGATAAACACAAGAAGCAATTATACAGGAATGTTTTAGATTGGCGTCCCACCGGTATTATTATGAACAGACGTACAAAATACCTTAAACAGATTAACTGTGTATTAAGACCATGTGGCCCAACCAGGCCATTAAAAGATTTAACATCATCCGATTTCATAAATCAAGTGGATACGATAATTTACAAGTACATCAGGAGGTTCAATGGCACAAGAAAAGTAAAAGTACATATTTCACGCAACTCTAATTCCCACTTTTCTTTCACTTATCCATTGATTTCACGAATAATCCCTAGTTTAGCAGTAGACAGCTTAATGGTCAAGTTTTTTTTCTGAGGGATCTTTAGATGGAAACCGGTTCAGCTCTTATTTAGTTTACCCCCTTGAGAAATACAGAGTGACAGGAGGCGGGGCACCATTTCAAGGTTCTGACACCCCGTTCAAGGCCTGACCAAAGATGAGAAGAAGAAAAAAAAATATTTCTATTATTTTGTTCAAATATTTGAGATCTCTCTTACACACACAAGCACTTTTTTTCCTCTTTTCTTCTTTAATACCGAGTCCTGAAACTCAGGCAAGCGGATAATGTATCCTGATCGTTATCTGCCTGACCTAACTGACGGTGTGGTCATGTCAGTTAGACTTCGGTATACACCTGTTTAATTTCTGTCAGGGGGCCTTTTTTGTGTCTCTGGGTTTCCAGGGGGAAAATTGAAACCAAAGTTAATGAATACATAAGTATGTGTAAATGAATATTCTTTAATTTGTTTTTTTGTTCCAATGATTTGGAACCCAGAAATGGATTAAGTTTTCTGACTGTAGCTAATAATCGGAATATTCCGTAAGTGGCGTACACACAGTGGCGTAAAGAAGAATATTAGCCCCCCCCCTGCTAAGTCAGGTTTTGCCTTTGATATTTTATAAATTGGTTAAATACGTCCTTGGCGTCAGTCATGCTTTGGGTCCCCTAGAATCCTGGACCTTCCCCCACCCCCAGCGATGCGGGGATGGACAATACGCCACTGCATACTCAAGGGGTTTCAAATTTCTCCAAAGACCGACAAATTTTTTAATTTTTACCTCAGAGAGTAACCCTCGGAGTTTTCTCGTCAACGAGTCTTTTCAAATGTACCTCTTTCCCCCATAAGAAAAGCCTGTGTGCGTCACTGGTAAGTAATGTTCAGTTTTATTATTTGAAGTACTATTTATTAAAAGATATTAGGATTATACATAGTTTAAATTTCATGCTATATATGTTACCGCCAAAGTGTATAATTCAGTTAATTCATAGAATAACTAGGTATTTCATGAAATAACTGGACGTCAGTTAAAGTGTATAATAGATGAAAAATTTCATACTGTACCTAGTTATTCTATAAAATAACTAGTTATTCTGTGAAATTACTAGGTATTCTATGAAATAAATAAGGATAGACCGTTAAAGGGGGGGGGGAAGCAACTTCAAAGGATATTTTATGAATTAATTGATCATAAATAGCTAAAATCTCTCGGAAAATACATTTCTATCTCTTATCCTGTTGAATAATTTATAAATAATAAGGAGAAGATAATATAATTTATTATTGCTCATATTGCTAATATTAGTTAAACAGAAAGGGGAAAATGCTGCAAAAATAGACAAAATTAAAATATTATGAACAAAAATGCATGCTGGGTAGAAAAACTGTTGCTTCATAAAAACATTGTGTACACTTTTTAAAACAAAAAATGTAAGCGAATAATAATTTAAATTTTTTGAGATACCTTTATATATTTTACTTTTCCTTATTTATTAGAGCAAGGATTGCTGTGATGACACTTTGGGTTGGACTGCTTATTATTTTTGAAACAAGTCCATTTGTTACCCCATTACACATTTTTTTTTACTCGAGCACTTTTTAAATCCTTTTCCAGTACCGCAACTTTGAGTTGTTGCAGCAAATCGAAGCGTTGCGTCAATACTTAGAACTTTTTCAATGGAAATTAATTCTCGCTGACATATACTGAACTGATATCAAGAGAACAATTGTTTTATTCTCCCGTCTCTAGTTCCTAATCGGAAAATTCCTTCCTAAAGCAGCTAGAACCAGTTCAAAGAATTTTCAAGTGCCTTATTTCATACTTTAACCGATCAAGTAATCGTTATTCTATAGAATACCCAGTTAAATAGTAGAATTCAATAATTTTATAAACTTTAACTGAATTGTCTAGTTTATTTCATGAAATACCTAGTTAGTCTATGAAATAACGGATTTCGCACTTTAGCGGTAACTCGGTTATAGAAACCAAGAAAAAAAATAAAAATGAAATTCTTAGTAAAAATAAATGAACGAAAACAATTAAAATCTTTCACCTGCCTCAAAACAGGAGGGGAGAGAAAAGGTCTGCTGATGGCAAAGATCACGAAATGGTGCAAATCCGTTAAGGACTGGTAATGCATACAAATCCTCCTCCACTTTAACAAAAGTCAACTCTTACAATGAAATGTTTCATTAGGGTTGTTCAAACAATCTTAACCAGATTGAAAAAGGAAATGAATTTATGCCACTCCTTTAAGAAAAACGTTACCTCCCAAGAGTTAATATTGACCAAGAGCTTTTCAATTCATATAAGCCTTAATCACATTAGTTAAAGAGATCATATCAAAATTCCTATTAGTGCTTTCCTTTTAAAAGATTAAATAAATGAACAGTCAACATGCCAGCACCAAAGGTCATTCGTATTTCGAAAGATTCGAATGTTCTAATGTAAAAAAAAACTTGTGTTCTAATGACTTTAAAAATTAATTGAAGAAACAGGACTATTTGTTATGCATGTTTGAGGAGCTCATAAAATTTTAAAAATATAACTAGAAAGTTACGTAACCAATGCAATAACAAATTTATCAACGATATTAAACAACAAAAACGTAGGCTTTTTAAGGTGAATTTGAATAATTTCCCCCAAAAAGATAGCATAAGCAAACTTTTTTTTTTATTGCAGAAATAAAACGATGAAAAAATTTATTTCAATGCAGTTATACATTACAAAAAAAAAAAAAAAAATGATCATATTTCTTTCGTATGAACACGGTGGTATTGTTTTCTCATTATATTCAATAACAATGAGTAAAATTTTTATGGGAAATAAAACGTTTTATTTCTTTAAGGCAACTCGGTAACCATTGTTCGCTATATTTTTTACCAGCATAATTAAATTCCAAACTTTTTACAAAAATTCTTAAATATTGTTTAAAAAATTATAAAAAATGTCAATAAGTAAAAATAATTGTTTTTAAATAAAACGAGAAAGAAATCGAAGGTCATAAAAGATAAGAATCACTCTACATTGAAAAGAATTACTCTAATCTACAGAAAATATTGCAAAAAAATACTGTAAAATGTTGATTTCTTTGAACATAGCCCCCATTGCGGGATTTACCACCGAAAATGATAAGCAAAATAGGAATTCATTGTTCAGTGATTTGTGGCGCCATCTATGAAGCTATCTGCAAACAATATTTTAACTCTAACATTACTGTATTTTTGTTTGAACTTTATATTCAGTCTTAAAATAATTAACACCAATTTATTATTTATGTTTCCTTAGAAATTCCTAAATAATTTATCAGTATCATAATTGTGGTATTGCAGATGTTAAAGCAGAAAGTAAAATTCTAAAGCTTTTCTAAGAAAAATTATTAAAAATTTTTCTAAAAATATTAAGTAGTCATCAAAAAGAAATAAAATGAACATTTGAAAGAAATAACTTTCTTCTTGAACTATGCTGTCTTTAAGGGAAATTGAACATAATTCTATTTTAAATAAATTTAAAAAAACACATATAAAATTTTAGCTTATAAAGGAAAAAAAAGCTCTCATCTTTAAGATAAATTTATTATTTTTATGTTTCATAATATATATTACCTTTTCTTCTATATACACAAACTCTTAATATTTACATTACAGAATTTTTTTAAGTTAATTTAATAATGAGATGCAATAATTTTCGCTTTTCTTACAATAAATTATATAAATACATTTCGCGAACATTTTTTTTCTTCATTAACTACCGAATGATTTGAATGATTTATATTACACGTGATGAAGTTGATAAACGAATCTTTTTAGTATACAAAATAAACAAATTAATACAAATAACAAAAATACGACAGCAATACTGTTTAAATTACCAATGCAAAATAAAAATTTAAAAAATATTTTTTTTAAAGTAACGCTTTTGAGAAATACTTTTTGGTCTAAAATTGCTCTCTTCGCAAATATAATATAACTTTCATAAAAGATATTTTTCAACCACTACAAATAATTAAAATTTAAGAAAAAAAAAACATCTCTTTCAAAAAATATAACAAACAAAAAACTCAAAAGTTTTAACTATATTTGCATACTAACTATTTTGAAATTCCTCAACTACGCACTACACACTGAGCATAACGTTTTGGCATTAAACCCTTACGTTGCATGCTAAAACGAAAACAATTGCAGGGAACAATCGAGAAAAAGCGCGCACAAATGTCACAGATAGCAAAATAAATTTCAACATACTTTTTTATGACTCAAATTGCACCTTGAAAAACCTAAGCGCAAATAAATATTCTTTATGATTAATTCACTAGATTCAAAGAGAAAAGCAACATATGGCAGAAGAGCAAGAGAAAATCCCGACAGCGCAACAGGATTGAAATAGCATCCGTATCCCGGGATCAGATGATGATGACCACAGAATGCGCCTGCCGACGCCGTCTGGTCCGGAACTTCGTTGCTAGGTAACGGAGTCACGATGTTGCCATTTTCTATCATATAAATTGCGTGTGAAATCATCTCCTGACTGTTGGAATTCAATCGCTTTTAGCGGAATGTAATGGCACTTTCGAGGGATATGATGTCATTCAGTTAAAATGTGGAGAATCCGAAGAAAAGTGGATTTTTGAATTGTCAATTCCTCCTGATGTTGCATCAACAGGTTTGCTGAGAATGAAATAAAAATTAATTGGAGAAAAGGGGATTTTTTTTAAGAAGGTTTAAAGGAAAGTTGTCTATTGTTCTATTGATATTTGACAACATGTTATAAATCGTTAAATATCAATACAATAAATGTCACCCCAAAAGTATTAAAAAGTTGCTTAAATTTTGAGCAAAAATTTAAGAAGGAAAGAAAAAATGCCTGGAGATTAAACTGCATGCAACTGGCCTAATTTTTTTGAGCTTGTTCAAGTAAAAACTTCATTCACGTTATTTTGCAACTTCATTGATACGATTTCGTAATATTTTCCATTGCTCTGATTTTATAAATTCTTTGTTTTGGTTTTGTTGCTTAATTGTTTAATTCTGTAACACGCTTATTGTCTTTGTAACTTATTTGTTTTTATTATTTTTTCCTTTATTTTGCTTGTTATACTTATTTTTATAAGCACCGTGTGATGTTTGTGGTGCGAGGGAATTATTTTATCTGTCTTCAATAGAAAAAGGTACTGGTAAATGCAGTTTTTTAATATAATATTTATGTTACATACTTATATAAATCAATGGAAAATAGGTATAAATTCATATTTTAATAAGGGAAAATTATTTTTACTCTTTAATTAAAAATATTTCCAATTAGTAAGAAGATACATATCAAAAAGTTTATTTTGATTTAATAATAGAGTTCCAATAAAACTTAATAGGCTTTACAAGCTGAATAATTTTTCAATTCAGTTAATTTTTCAAATTTTATTATTTTTCTCAAGCTTTGTAATAATTAACAAACATAATCACGAAAACTAGCACATTGCAAATTTAAAAAATGTATTGTTCCAAAAAAATTATTTTAATATATTAACTTTTGTTAACATGACTTTTTTAACAACACACACAATTACTTTTTTTAAAAACGCACACATTTCACAATTTTGCGAGAAAAGCAGACATTTTTCGAAAAATTGCTTACTTTAAAAAATTATATCAAATATTCCTAATCAAATTAAAAGATAATAAAGTATTAATATTTTATTTCTTTGTTTCAATATTTTTTTTTACTAGATTTCGTCTAAAAAAAGTCTCTTTTTAATGAAAGATATGATATCAGTGATTATCAAAGAAAAAATTTTCTCAGGAAAAATAACTGTCAAATAAAATATTACTCAATTACGCAGGATCTGCAACATTACAGATCCTGTTCTGTGATTTGTTTGCGCACGCGCATATAGGAAAAATTTTCAATGTACCCATTCTTCCATTATTTCAAATTGATGTGACGTGAAGTAGTATAGATAAATTATTATCTGATGTGTATGTATAAAAAGAAATAATATCGCATACAAAAAATAAAAATTATGTACAATAAGCATGTAACAATGAATGCAAAACAATATATTTAGAACCATTCATGGTGTTATTTCATATAATAGCTTAAAAATAATTTTTTATTATCTGTTGAAGGTATTAACATGTCCCCGTTATTCCAGACGAAAAGATTCGTTAATATAAGGAACCTTCATACAGTAAATCCTAATAGAATTTTCAAACCTCTTCATTTGGTGTGAAATTTCGGCGATTTTTAGAAATTGTTCTAAATTATCTGATCGATGTTGATAATTACTATTATACCAAAGGGATCCTCGTTTACAATTAGGGTTTGGAGTATTCTTTCAAGTTCTTAGTTCGTCAACCATTCATCATAATTATGAACCATGGTCAGAGAAGGAGGTCGAAACATGGTATCTTTCTCAACATCCATGCCAAACTAACGTGAGGACTTAGAGCCCCGGCAGATTTAATGCGCACCAACCTCTCTGCATGATGTATTTTTTAGGGAAAGAAGACTCGCACACACCCAACTCAACAGAAACAAGCTGGAAACGAATTCACAACCATGATTAAGCGACTACAGCATCGAAACATTTAGGATTAGAGAACACTCGTATAAAGCCCGTGCAACGCCGGGCTTAGGGAAAAGAAACCCGTCCGACGTCCCGTCCCGTCCGGTGCAAAGTGGGAGAAATCTCGAAAAAGGAAATTTCAATGATATTAAATACAGAAACCACACACACTAGGAAGTGATATCATTCAGAGGGAAAGGGGAAATTTCCATGGAGGAAAAGCTATACACTAGAAAAGCAACGCCGGGGATTTAAACAGCTAGTAAAAACTGAAATTAATCGCTTTTTTTCCAAAATGAAATTGAAAACTCCAATTTGGAAAAACTACGCAGTACAAATATATTTCAATTATAAAAAGTCTCAACTGAGTACTCGATCTCAGTTATTCACCGACAGGGCTGGCCAGACGTTTCGGCACTCGTGCTTGTGATTTTGCTAGACTTATCAAATTTTAATTCAAGAAAAACCTTTTAAAAATATAATATTTTAATTCTGATCAAAAACCTCGTAAAATTCCAGCCATTTCTTGCTGAGTCTCACAGAAATCCACTTTCAGAGAATAAACCTTTTCCCTCACATTTCAACAAACCATGATGGCATATCTCCTTCGTGTTCAGTTCGGGAAACCCGAAAAACGTCATAAATCGCTGGCGTAGTTGTAGATCATGACTGCGGCACCTGGTATTTAACCAGGGAACTACGTGATCTCCGTATTGACATTGCGTGGTACTCATGACCAACTTCCGTGTCCGAGAGCACACACATATATCAAGATGCTTTCTTCCTACGGATAGGGAACCTTGACTTTGACGGTGACGATGGAGAGAGATTGGGTTTGAAAAAGAAAGGAAACGGTATATGCAAATATAAACACAGTTGAGGTTGTGCAGGTGCGTGGCTAAAAGGATGATTTGGGGAAATTGTTAGTGGAATGTTTTTGTCGGAAGGTACCTCTTTAAATAAAAAAGGTATTTGGGTTAAGTCGTTAGGACCTGGAAAATTTCGAAATACTTTCTTTTTTTATTATTAGTATCAATTAGCAAATTTTTTCCAGGAAAGATGTTGTGAAAGTTATTTTTATGCCGTTGGACTAAATATTTGTTCTGAAGGAAGTTTCCCCCATCCCTCTTGTTTGGGTATCTTGGCCGTTACGCATTAAAAAGACAATGGAAAAGAGATGAATAACAAGTTACCAGAAAAGTATTATCAGTTTTCAAAAACTGATAAGAAGTCTTAAAAGGGGTTTTCTTTTATCATCGTTGAATAAACTGATTTTTAACAACAAATTTATCCTTAAAATAGATAAGAAAAGTAAAGATAAAATGTAAAGTTGTGTCCCCCCCCCCTCCCTTTACTGTCTGTTTTCAATATAAGTAACAAACAAATAGACGAGGAATGGATGGATGGAATTATTTTTATTTTTGTAAATATTGCTCCTTTGATCATATTTAAACAAATACGCATTAGTTTTGAAAAATACATTAGTTATTTATATTTTTGGCACTGGTTACCTTTATAAGACATTTAGCTACGAGACTATATTTTAAACCTTCTATTTGTATCAATAGCATTTTAAACCCTTCTATTTGTATCAATAGCATTTTAAACCTCATTTGTTCTATTTTTTTTTTTTTGTATCAATAGCATTTTAAACCCTTATATTTGTATCAATAGCATTTTAAACCCTTCTATTTGTATCAATAGCATTTTAAACCCTTCTATTTGTATCAATAGCATTTTAAACCCTTCTATTTGTATCAATAGCATTTTAAACCCTTCTATTTGTATCAATAGCATTTTAAACCCTTCTATTTGTATCAATAGCATTTTAAACCGTCCCATTTGTATCAATGGCATTTTAAACCCTTCTATTTGTATCAATAGCATTTTAAACCCTTCTATTTGTATCAATAGCATTTTAAACCCTTCTATTTGTATCAATAGCATTTTAAACCCTTCTATTTGTATCAATAGCATTTTAAACCCTTCTATTTGTATCAATAGCAATACCATCTGATCTAATGCGACCTGATCGACAGTGTCAGATGGAAGCCCACGAGATTCATCGTGGCAAGGAGCTAAATTACGTCTGTCATTAGCCGTAACTTAGTACACCATGCAGATGAGAATACGTTTATTATGTTTGTGATACTCAAAACTGAAAAGCAAATTGTGTGTATTTAATATGATGGATTAATTTAAATTGGACTTTAAAGTAACAATTTTATCAGTGGTAAACAGGATTCTAAATATGTTACTAAACAATTATGTTTTGATTCTGAAAGTCAAACAGGTCATGATACGATACCATATAGGAATATTACACTTAGAGATGATTTACTGATTGCAGCAAAACACAATTATGGCTTTTAAATTGTGGTTACGTACAAAACTTCGTAGATTAATTAAAACACTTTATCAGTGGCGTAACGTACACCCTCCGCATCGTGGAGGGGCCAAGGATTCTAGGGGGAACAAAGCCTGACTGACGCCAAGAACGTACCCTTGGTAATATCTGGTTTGGGGCCCAAAACCTGACTTAACGGGAGGGGGGGGGGTTATATTCTTCGTTACACTACTGCACTTTTCCACATTATGCGAACAATCAGTGGCGTAACGGAGAATATTAGGGCCCTCCTGCTAAGTCAGGTTTTGGGCCCCTAGCCGGATCTTACAAAGGATTGCATACTTGGCGTCAGTTCGGCTTTTGGCACAGTTTTCAATGGTATTTTTTGACTTCATTGGAAGTAAATTGGGCAGATATAGATATTGTGTTGAGTTTTTATCGAAAGAAATGCCTGATATTAAAATCTATATGATAACTGTCTGTTTGAAGAAGAAACAAGACTGAATGCATATTTAAATTCTAATAAATTAGAACAATTGGAGAATCAACATACAGACATTGATAAAAGATGGATGAAAATACTTAAACCATTTCAAAAATAAACACATTCCATATGAAAATTGAGTTATTCTTGTTGAATTTACGTTGTGCTGCCCTGGAACTAATGCAGAAGTTGAAAGAGTTTTTTCAGTTGGTAATGATTTTTGGACAAGTGAGAAATCAAGATTGAATGTCAATGTATTAATGCTAACCGTAAAATTCAGGATGAAGGATATTTTTCGCTCCAAAATTTCCGATATATTAGAAAATGATATGTTGAAAAAAAAAATCCATTCAATGGAAGAATACTCGTTTAAGGTATCCGACTACATTAAAAATGTGAATTTTGCCAAAAATTGACATATTTTTTTTATATAATTTTATTTTATAAGCCATCTTATTAGCTTTATAAAAATACCAACTTTATTATTTTCCGTTCCCTAGAACAAAAACTACAAGTGTTTTAGCAATAGAAAATGCCATTACTTTAAGCAAGATGTCATACTTTAAAACGCGTTTTACTCGAAATGTATCTTTTTGAAAATGCTCAAACGGGGACAGAGATTGCTCAAAAAGTTTTGAAAATAATTAACTGAAATATTTTGTTTATGTTCTGTATAATAGTAGAAGTGTTTTAACCTTCAGATTTATCAATCACTGTTTCATTACAAAATTTACAGTCCCTTATGTGAATATAATCATTGTTTTTTTTTAATCAATTTCATATAATAACTAAGATAAAGTGCTCTAGTTTTTGGAAAAATTAAAATATCTCTTATCCTGAAGGTCATTTCAAAAATGAATGAGATAGCAACACATCAGAATCGAAACATTGAAAATTTGTTCATAAACTTTTTGTACAGAATGGACCCCGTTTATGTTATTTTTTGTAAATTTTTACCGATTTGTCCTCTTTTTAGTAACAATAGTTTCTTTTTCTCTTCTTAATTTAAGCATATTTTTCTTAAAATGTACTAAACAAATCTAAAAACCACGAAAAAAATCTCCATATTTCCATTTTTTTTAAAGTTTTCGCAAGTAGTCGGATGCTTAAAGTAAATAATTAAAAGGAATGTAAGCGTAATTAGCGTATTTTTGTTTGAATAAAAGAAATGTTTCATATATTAACGTTGTAATTTTTTCTTAAATTTTTCGTCCTCCTTTTCATTGTAAAAAAACTGGTCACCTTACATTTTACAAAGACAACGAATAAAATATTCAAAATAGATATCATCTGAAACAATTTATATAGAAATGCAAACCTTTGCTCTTAAAAATCGAAGACTTTGTTCAGCAGTTTCACATTTTCGGATAACAGGTGGCTGAATCAGAGATAAAAGCGCAGGTGTGTCTGAGCGTAAGGAAGAACAGAAAAACAAAGCCACGGCATAATCAAAATTGTGAAACACAAATCCTTGACTTTCTCGTCTTAATGATTTAGAGAAATCAAAAATCAAAAACCCCTTATTAGTTGAAATCGGCTAAAATTGTTCCTCATTAAATGGCTATTAAAGCTAACTGATTTGTGATGCTTCTTTTTTAACATTCAATAGCTCATAATTTAGGCTTAATCATTACAATTTTATTTAAAGGAGCAAGATACGAATCGTTCAAATTGCACATGAGGCAAGTACAGTAACCATCATTTGCATTCATATGCAACATCAGAAATTCATTATCATGTAATATCGTTATTATTTTTAAAATGGGAGATGAGTGAGTAACGAACTATCTCGTGAGGTTTCCATCTTAGAATAAATTGACTAGGAATTTATTTTCCACTTTAAAGTTTCATCAAAAGTTTTATTGCAATTCTCTTACAGAGGAAATTTCATGTACAAAAGAGTTGTTTTATTTTAAGCTAGGTGAAAGGCATTTAAGAGATGGATGTCATTTATATTTTTCAAACAAGTCGCTATGGAAGTGAAATTGTTGCTAAGCGGGTAAAATGAGTGGAATATTTTCCAATCAAGCTGACATAAATTAAAACACCAACCATTTTTTTATTTCTGAACTGGTCATATTTTCTGAGTCATTTTTTGTTTTGTTTGTTTAGAAAATGAACAAAACAAATTCGTAAAAAACACGTGATCGTCGACCTATGTTTCTTATCCTGGAGAAAAACTCGCTGCATGATGATCCAAAGCATTCACATAACCCCAATGGGTAAAAGTGACTTTTTCGAAAAATAAAAAAATTAAGATATCTGAAGGATTTGTGTCTTTTTTTGTTTTAGAAAAAAAGTTTCATTCTAAACATCCAAAACAGTTAAAAGATTAAAATCGCTTGCTCATAACTAACAGAATTTTCTTTGTACACGATTTTCCTAAATTATGTTTATTTTGAGAATAGCGGATCTGCATTTGAGACGACCCCCTTACTTTCATCTTAGGAAAAGTTCCAAAAAAAATGTCGGCTTATACACGGAAATATACGGTTTTAGAATTTTTCCAGGGTAGTTCCAAACAAAGAGACGTTTCTAATTTATTCTAATTATTTGCAATCAAAAACAAAACCCCAAATAACGTTATAAAGAATTCATTATAAAAATAGCAATTCTCTATTAATATAGTTAATATTTGATAAACAATAACATTCATCAAAGGTTTATACAAGATGTATTTATTTAATATACGAATACTATTAACACGATATGTCCTTGTACTAGTAATCGTAACATGCAGCAAGATAATAGATGTTGCAGACTAACACAGACAGTTACTAACTAGTCCAATTAATTACCCCAAGTAAAATTAATGTAGATGAAACAGCCAATGAACTTGATGGATACGAGCTTTTATCCAGGGAAGAGTTCAAATTAAACATTGTAATACTCATCTCACACTTAACATTTACACAGAGTTGAGAGTACATGCTGCGAATTACGGCTGGAGTTGCTATAGAAATATTTATTAATATATAAATGTAAGAATACAGTTCTCGATCGTCTGCTTAAATAATGTTATCAACTCTCCAAAATAATACCAAAAGAGAGTTTAATGAATATTTAACCCTCTAAAGATCCAAGACATTATTTAGTTGACGTTGAACTAAATCTACCTAACGAATAATTCAATGAAAGAATCTGGCAATTATGAGTCACGGTCAAGTAATGTGGATGATAACTGGAAAAATGTTTGTCACTTTACGCACCATTTTTTTTTCTTTCGTTTTTCGTTCTAAAAACTTAAAAGAGTCCAGTTTTGATTCAAAATACAGAATCTACATTCGTTAGAACCAAGGCAATTAGACGAATCTTTCACTAAAGCTAAGCGTCCGAAGCAAGATTTGAGACATTCTCTAGCCGAATGTAAGGAATTTATTTTTTGAATAACAAACTTTTTCAATACGAGGTATTTCTAGAAGTTCTCGGGGGAAAATCTGCTGTCCAATATAAAAAAGTATTTTCTTGAATCAATTCCAAAATAATGTTTTTGATTAAATTGTAAACCATTCCATCCTTATGAATAAAATGATGCCATAAAAGCTTTTTTATTGCCTTCATGCAATATTTCAATAAACAGTTTTTATGCTTCTTTCCGCAGTATATTACATTTTTCGAGGAATATCAACTTCAGCCTTTTATCTCCCGATTCAGTCGTGGTTTCGAGAGTACATAAAAGAAGCCGTGATAATAAAACGATTAAGAATCAGTGTCCTAAAAGAAGGGAAACCTATCAATCGAAAATGTATTTTAACGATAAATATATCTACCGTTACCGGAAACGTTTAAAGTTAGTTAGTTTTCCATGGGGAAAAATTATTTTGTAGTACATTTATTAGATCATCAGAAAGCTAATTATATATACAACTCGTTCGAAACTTTATTTTGCTTAAAATTAAATGGTAAATAAACTTACCTTCATCTCGCATTCCTTGTGACACACGTATTTACAATCTGAAACAGATAAGTAAAAAATTATTAAATATGTGCAATAATATTAATATATATTCTATATAAGTATATAAATATAAATATAATATTAATATATATTCTATATAAGTATATAAATATAAATATATTGTAAATGTCAGTTTTTAAAAGATTTATAATATTGGAATAAAGTACTGGTAATACTAATCCTTAAGATGTATTCAAGAATGAAATGAAGAGAAATATCAATTTTCTGCTCATTTTAGTCTTATTTGTTTTGTAGCAAATGATCCTTACAACGGAACACGGCAATAATTTTACTGTTTCCTTATCAAAAGTTTGTTTGAAATTTTTTTTTCAAAATGCAAATCCCCCCCCCCCCCCCAAATAAACGCTTTGTTTTCATTTTGTCATTGCAAAAATTGTTTTAAAAAATCATTTCAATAAAAAATTTTGTAACTTGAAAATGCAATAAGAACTAGATTGAATAAAAAAAAGCCCTGTAGCGTTATTGCAATTTGACAAAAGTACGCACAGGATGATTTTCAGAAAATCTCATCAGAACTTTTTCGAGAATAAGACTTTAGCTTCAAATCTATTACACTTAATTCCATTACATATCTTGAAACAAATCAAAATAACTTGAATTTGCAAATAAACAGGCTTGTTCAAATAAAAGAAATCAGAATTAAAATATTTGTTTCTTAGTTTGGTTATTCTAATGAACACTTCTGGACGTTTGCTTTTGTCATTTTTTTTTTATCGAAATGCCTCAAATTTGAACCAAGGACAAACGACGAGACTGACATCTGAGTCGGCACCCCACTTTCCACATACACGACACGCCAATTAAAGTGTTTTTCGTGGTTAAACAAATTCGCTCAAATTTTCATCAAGATTTAAGACAGCGTTTTACTAATGTCGCATTGCAAAGCAACACGAGGGCTTTGGGCGACAGACCTCGTACTTTTGAACCTCGATCAAGTGACGAGGACGACACTTGGACATTTGAACTGGAACATCCCTCTCCTAACTTCCATACCTACGGGAAAGCATTTAACTTCGATACATGGTGGGTTTTTCAGTGGTACCAGGACGTGAACCCGCGGCACTCCGACTGCGAGCTCGTGACCATAACCACTATGTTACCGCTATTATTCACTAAGGTTCGAAGGCTGCAAAAATTATCATATACTTAATACAAAACAGGTGATATAAAAAATTTTTTAAGTCAATTCCTACTTTGAATGGATGAATACAAAGTATTTAATTAACGATTGCAAATTTGAACAAGATATGTATAGGGAGAGAGTGAACTAATAGTAGGAATTGAAAAACGAGCATGATTTGGCGGCATTGGTTTGGCCAGTTTGGCTGAAAAACAGGTTTTCGAAGCCAACTTTTGTCATTGTTTTAAAAGTTACTTTGTTTCGACAATGGAAGCAAATCTAAGTTGGCGTCGAAAACCGGTAAATAATTTAATTAATTAACCGGTAATTAATGAATTAAGACTTGAAAAAACTGTATTAACGTCAAGTGTCATCCAGTACAGGTTTAAAAAAATTATTTGAACTTGATTGAATGAATAGAAAGTATTTTATTAACGATTGAAAATTTGAACAGGATATACAGTTGACTCTCGATAATTCGAAGTTGGAGGGACCAATGAAAAACTTCGAATTATCAAGAGTTCGAATTGCTACAGGACCGTACATGATGGTGAGTGTTCGAATTGTCTAGAGTTTTATAACTTCTAATTATCGCGTGTTTTAATCCGACCAGCCACAGATTTTACTTCGAAATATTGAGTGTACCAAAACGTATTGTTTTAGTTCGAAATATCAAGAGTTTTTCTAGGGACTGAGCATTTACTTCAAATTATCAAGAGGTTCGTATTATCGAAGGTTTGAATTATCAAGAGTCGACTGTATAAATAAATAAATATCGAGAGAGAAAGAGAGAGTGAACTAAATGGCAGGAATTGAAAAACTAATTCGGATTTAAAATTTTAATTTTAAAGAGAAATAAATGTTATCTTCACAAAAACTATTTTATTTTCAACAAAAAAAACTAGTGATATTAACAGATGATCACTATATAGTATCAAAGCGATGATTGATTTGTTTTTATTTAACAAACATAAAAGAAATATACCAACAAAAAAGAAAAGATCAATCATTTCTCTACAGCGAAAAATACACTCGAAACCTTTTCTTTTCCAGTTCCATATGATGTAGTACATTGCGCTCAGGGAAATGAACTTCATCTTCAACTTGATATTGATGGTCTTTCAACAAGCTTGTTTATCTTTTCAAACGATAAGCTTTTCAAAAAGGGATAATAGTGGTTCAAATAAAAGAGCTGAAAGGCGAATGTGCTTTTGAGAAATGAAAAGATACGATTCATATATAGAACCTTATGACAATTCACCTATAGCGTGACTATCTTTTTTTTTTTCAAAATACTTTTCCGATTTTTTTTTCTTCTTCTTTTTTAACAGAATAAAAAGAAACAAAAGTATAAGTAAATCTATTACAAATAATACTCTACAATTCCATTAGAAAAGTTACAAATCTTGGACTGTAAGCAGATAAAAGGTTTTTTCCCCATTCCAATATTTATGCTTCTTTATTTGCAATCCTAACGACTGGAACAGAAATTGTTTACGACAATAATTAATGAAAAATTTACTTCTTACAGGCATGCTATATATTCATAAAGGTTAAGCCTAAAAAGCATTCCATTATGTGATCATTGCAACACAATCTGTCAATTACTCACAAGTTCACATTCCGAAATTCAGTGAGTTTTATTATAAAGTCACGCGCGCTAATTCCCACACCAACATGTTTAATAATTCATATCTTGCCCGTATCACATCAATTTAACTCCTAACAAGACATCGAAAACGAGGAGGGAGGAATCTTAATTACTATAATTTTTCTTCGAAAATGTTCTGTAATATATTTATTTATTCTTCACCTATTAGAAGGTGCACCTCGTTAATTTTTCATCAGTGAATTAATTCATGTTGCTCTGGTTCAAAAGAGCAGGAAAATAAGATAACAGATCTGAAAAATACAAAAATTCAAAAATAGCTTGACATGAAACCTGGGAAAAGTGGCGATTTTTTTTCCTTATTAGGAAAAAAAAGGGATTAATTATGTTAATGTCGATTAAAATGAGACGCGTTTTATTTTGATTGGTTTAAATAAGATATCATTGGACAGCACAACCAATAGTTGGAGACAGACCAGGTGACGTATAATACAAAGGAGAACTTAATTGTCCATTTTCACGCCACATCATGGAACGTCATTGGTGTAGAACACAGGTTTCCAACTTTTTTTGAACTGGCACCCCCTTTTTCAGTAAATATTTCGATACCGCCCCCTCCCACACTACAGAAATAAGAGTGAACATAATACACGGTGAGTTAAATTTCAAAACATATTCTATTCCTGATAGAATATATATTTTTTTTCCAAAGCCCCGTTTTTTTTTTTTTTGTGAATCTGAAGTAGCTATTGCCACAAATGTATTTAAATGTGTAATATTAAAGATTTTAGACAAAGAAAGGATATTGTTGGAATTGAAACGCTACTGAATTTTTTCTTCACGTAAAAGCATGGAATAAAAGTTTTAGCTTACCTGTTATAAAGTCAGGCAGGGGTTTTGATGATACGAAGTAATTCATAATAAACTATTGCTTTCAATATAAATATAAATTGATAGTTTCAGCCTTTAAAGAATCACACATTAATTCCCGGTTAGCGTATTTAATTATGTTTCTTGGATAATATACGCAATGAAATGCAGAAGACGAAACATATTCCCTACTGCTTACAGACAAAGACAACTACAGAAATTAAAAAATGCACTATATCATTCAATTTAATGTAGGTCTGAATAATGTAATCTTTAAGTTTTTCATTCACTTCCCGAACTACCGAAGTATGGGAATTTTCGTACATGTGATTTAGAAATGATTTAAATACATGCAATCAACATAAGGTAAACAATATTAAAGTTTACTTTTGTTGGTACATAATCAGTGTTTTATTTGTCTTTTTTAGACTATAATTGGTTAATCTGTCCAAGCTCCTCCGTGCCATCTCAATGCTCCCTAATTTTCTTTGGGTCCTTTACTATCCCCCTGAAAGCCTCAAACGCCCACAAGGGGGCGTTATCGCCCACGTTGAGAACCTATGGTGTAGAAAATAGTTTGATTTTATATGCATTCCACAATGGCTTATAACCAATGTGGACAAATCCTATTTTTATGGGCTGCGGACTGGTGTTTTACCACTGCAGACCTAGTACATCCCTGGAAGCTAGTATCTCTTTTTAGTGCGGCACCATAGAAATGGATAGCAATAGCCGCAGGTAATTTTGACGCTCAGGAACGCTAGAGGAAGGCGCGTGAGCTCTAACGATGCGAACATGTACAAGGATTTAATTTTGCCGACAGCACCCAAGCCAAGCAGACACTCTAGGGATCTTTTACATGCCGTATAATCATATGATATGGCGCTGTCAATTTTCTGCACCATGAAAATCCACCGACTCAGGGGGGAAGAAAATTTCTATTTCGCTTGAAATGGAGATGGAGCTTTTTAAAGCTGTTGATAAAAAACAGCGAAACAAAATGGAAATCTATAAAGATTTTGGTATCGCTAAATTTTGAATTGCGAATGTTCTTTTTTTCTTTATTTGTATTAAATACATCCATGCATATACACATATCTATTTAAATAAAATGCACTCTAGTGAACATAAATTTTGTTGAATATATATTTTTTTCGGAATATCATCTAACACGGAATTCTTTTAACACGAAAAAATATTTCAGTTCCCCCTCAGTTTCGTGTCAAGCGATTTTCCCGGTATTTTTGTTTCATTTCAGATTTCAGATTTTTTTTTAGGTTTATGAAAAAAAAATTATCGAGCTCTCATTCCTTTTGTGTTAGTTTGGCTTCATACTACATCAATTTTTTTAATATAAACATAAAAATATGGCTTAAAAATTTAAGTTCATTGCCTTCAAATAAACCATATTTATTTTCGATTGAAGAGGAAGAAAATGACTGTTTGGGAAAATATTATCTTACACTAGAGTATCGATAACGCAAACACATTTGGTGATGGAACTCCCAAATACTCATTAAGAGCGATCATCCATCAAGTGATCCTTCAATTCAGAAGTCATTATTCACTCACCACTCGAATACCGAATTTTTGGCGAGTGCTTACCATTATAGGAGTAATTTTTTCTCAGACTATTTTCTATTTTGATCACTGATAGAAATCAGAAAGATATATATTTCAACTCCCGCCTAAGGGTTATCATTCGTTGTCCATCAAAATGACATCTCAGATTTCCATCGTTGATTTGAATCTAAACAACTTTTTTTTAGCTATGTACCATTTATCTTCGAAGTTGTAACCAGAACAGATTATATATATAAAAGAAAATACTCTGGTAAGAGCAATAGAAATATAATTTTTTTTCCAATGAACAGTTCGAACAGAGTTCCCCAAACTTTTTGTCTGGTAGACTCCTTGCCAAGTTTTCCGGTTGGGGTAGACCTCCGCTTACTTAATTTTGAGTTTTTGCAAAATCATCACCTTAAATGTGTTTTTGATAGCTGACATAGAGTTACTTACTTTAAAAGATTAAAACTTTTAACTGTAGTGAAGTGTAGAATGAAAAACTTTAGAAAATGAACAATATTAATATTAAACATGTATTAATTAAATTAAAATTAAGTAACTGTTATATAAAATGACTGATCAATAAACAAATGAATTTAATGGGAGGGATGAACCAGATGCTTTTTAACAAATTTTTAACATGTGGCATCAATTTTGTGTGTGTGTGTGTGTGTTGGGTTTAATCCTACATCTCCTCTGTTTGTAGAGTCCAGGCTTTGTTTCTTTTTGTTAAGAAGATTGACAACCGTGCTGAAATTTCACTCCACTAGGAAAAGCAATTTAAAACTTTCTCGCGACATTCCATAATTCGTCATAGATATATATAGCTATGAATACCTAATATATAAAATTCTTGTGTTACAGTGTTTGTAGCCAAACTCCTCCGAAACGACTAGACCAAATCTTATGAAATTTTGTGCGTATATTCAGTAGGTCTGAGAATAGGATGTAAACTATTTTTCATTCCGATATTGCAATTAGTTGCGAAGATATTAATTAAAAACCTTAAAACGCCTAATTGTTTTACTCCTGATGGTTGTTTACTTGGCTAAACTTCAATTCCCTTTCGGCCGAGCGAATATCCCACTTTTTCGACCATTTTAAAATAGCTATCCAATTTTTGCTTTTAAAATCAGACAAAAAAACAATTACAGAATCGGAAAGATCATTTATTTCGCCACAATACGATATAATTTTTTTTACAAAATAATAATATTTTCTATTTTTTACAGTTTTTTAAAAAAAGTGTTAAAACTGATGCGTTTTTATGAAAATTATTTCTAAATCGGTGCGTATGAATTTATTTTCGTGTTATGAAAATGATATTCTATACTAAATAACTTCGAGCGTTTTTCTTTTAGAACCAGTCATTCAAAAAATAAAATGCCCAAAACTTTTTTTTTTTACGATTTTTCGGAAAATTGTCAAAATTTTTAACTCAACATTGAATAACTTCGTTATTTATTAAAATTATCATACGAAACTTTTTTCGCGTTTGTAGAATAATGTTATCAAACTTCTGTGCGAAGATTGAAAAAATTGCTCAAACATTACGGATTTTAAATTTTTTTTGTGATTTTCGTATTATACGTGGTATGTTCTCGCGTGGGTAAACCACCCAGTTTGTTTGTGTTGGCTAAAGATGGACTCACACTAAATATATCGTACACTCCATTGCACTAAGAGACTGATAATGTTATTTTTTAATTGACATAATTTGTGATAGAGATGTAATTTGAAATTTATTAGTTAAAATAATAAAAGAACAAATAATTTTTAAAAAAAAAGAATGTTTGGTGTTTTGTTACTTTTATAAGCCACCATCGTTCACAGCATTCCATTCCTCTTTCAGTCATATTCCACATCCCCACATATTTACAATTTGACTACCAAAATATTCGCTAGAAATAATTTATATGGCAAAACAACGTTTGTGCCGGGTCAGCTAGTATTATTATAAAATATTACGTAAGTAAATAAGTAACAGCTCCTGTGTGTATGGAATATTTATTCCATTCATTGAAAGTTAAAATTTAAGTTACGAACTGGTTAACCCACAGCCGCAAACCCCCATTTACATCTCATGGACCCAAATTTTTTTCCTGCTGACTTAGACCCCTTATAGTACGTCGTAGATCCTTGGGGGTCGATATAGATCCCTTTTGGAATCATTAAGTTAGAAGATAGCATTTAAAAAGTTAAAATAATTTGTTCCATCGAAAAATGCTGAAGAGCAAACAACTAAATTTCTGAAAATTAATCATTTACAGTTTTTGGCACTTTTCCGTTTCGCCGGAGGAAATCTCGCCAAGTTGGCGTTATTGGCGGTAACACACAATATACACGTAACAAATAGAAGAAAAAAAGATATTAGTTCTCGATTGGTGTTTCATGCATCATGAAAAAGATGTTACTAATAAAAAAAGACTACGACTTGTTTTAAAAATGGGGAGGCAAAAGGTTACCAGCGGGAATATTCCGTTTGGCGTCGGGGGGTACCATTTTTGATGACTTTATCGCCTGCACCAGCGAAACGGAAAAGTACCCAGTTTTTTTTTAAAAAACAGGATAGAAAATCCGAATTTAAAGAGAAAATGAAAGCGCAATTATTTTCTTTGAAGGACCAAACCAGGATTCCGCAAGTTTAAGATAAAATTAAAATTTCGAGGAATTTTAGAAAAAGTGATATGCTATTTTAGAATAAAAATATTGTAATAAAAATATTGCTTAGAAAATAGATGAAATAAAAAAAAATTATTTACTTATAAAAATGGTTCGTAATTACTGTTGTTTTAAAACTTGGAATTAAATTCATGAATAGTCTTTTTTGATAATCAAAAGCAGTACTTATATCGTAACTTCACTCAAACAATGTGAAATACACTGAAGTGACACTAAATTGGTGATACCTACCTAGTAACGAGTTGGGACTCCTCTGGCCTTGATAATGGCTGCCACACGACGAGACATGGATTCAACAAGTTTCTGAAAACGTTCCACGGGAATGCCTAGCCAAATACTGCCTAAAGATGTCCATAATCCAGTAAAGTTCGTTGGTGCTGTGTGATAGTCTTTCACGCTTTGTTCCAAAACATCCCAAATAGGCTCAATAGGATTTAAGTCTGAGCTTCTAGGTGGCCAATTTATGACAGAAAAGTCAGAGGAATTCTCATCCAACCAGCCAGTAGCCAATCGGGATTTGTGAGAAGTACAGTTGCCTTGCTGGAAAACTCCGTTACCGTGTGGATAACAGAACAGCATAAACGGATGGAGGCGATCACCCAGCAAATCTACGTACCGAATTGCATTGAGGGACGTTGATACAAGCACCAAAAATCCCAAACAGTACAATAAAAACACACTCCAGACCATGATGCCCTTGTACAGTTCCAACCTAGTATGCAGGATACATGACTTCATGATCCTGACGCCATATTCTCAGCCTCCAGTCGGCGTTAAGTAGTCGGAATCGAAACTCATCAATCCATGCTACTCATTTCCAGTACTCCAGTCTTTGCGCTTTCTTGTCCAGGCAAGACGTGCAGCCTGATGGCGAGAATTGAGCAATGGCACTCTCGTAGGTCGACGGCTCCCGAAACTCATACGGTGAAGTGAGCGTTGCACAGTCCGTTTACTGATTGTACTACTGGCAACGTCATTCAACTGGGTAGTAATTTGAGCTAATGTTTGGCTTCGCTGGCTAAGTACAAAACAGTCTCTCATCACGCACTGTCAAGGCTAATTGTCCTTTGCAATTTTCTCGATCGCTAGTTTTTGTCCTCCATCCATGTACTCTTGGTATACTCTTGACACTGTGGACCTTGAAAATCCTAGCTGTCTGACGATTTCGGATATTGAATGGCCCATGCTTCGCTCACCTACGATTTTCCCACGATCAAAGGCGTCTAAATCAGGCAGTTTACCCATACTGGCAATTCCAACAACTAATTCAGAACAAACACAGTACGTGCTATATATGCAGTTACCACAGCACCCTCACTTGCGCTACACAATTTGAGTAGCCCTTGTTATCCCTAATTCAGTGGCAATTCAGTGTATAATGAGCAAGATTAAGTAAATATTTTCCGGAAAATAAAATAAAAATTACAACTTAAATTGTATTACAAGTATTGCATAGTAAATTTCAATGCATTAATTTCCGCATCTTTTTTTGATTTATTCATTCCAAAATAATTTTTTTTCCTTTTAATGGTGGGATTGAGTGAGTATTAACATCGCACTATATAGCACTATGAGTCCTATTGGCGATGAACCTCGTAATTTTGAGCCTCGGCCAAGTGACGAAGGCAATACCTAAACTGCCAGCCCCCACACCAAGCCTACGGAAGGACTTTGAGTCTGGACAGATTTAACGTGCATCAGCCACTCTACACGGCGGGTCTCCAGTGGCATCAGGACTCGAACCCGTCACATGCTGGCCACGAGTTCGTGACTAGGTTTCTGCAACTCTTATTTTAATGGTAAACTCAGCTGTCACAAGGAATATAATTTTTTTAAAGTCAATTCCTTCTTCGTTAGAAAAACGTACTGGCGCCATCTGTTGCAGACAGTTGTAACTTCGCCAGCAATAACACAGAATAAATTTAAAATTAAAAAATAAAATTTAATTAATGAATTAATATTTGAAAAAAAAACTGTATTAACATTAAGTGTCATTCACTACAAGTTTAAAAGACGTATTTGAACTTGAAAGGATGAATAGAAAGTATTTACTAACGATTGAAAATTTGAACAAGATATATGTTGTATATATATATATAAGGAGAGAGTGAACTAATAGTAGGAATTGAAAAAAAAATATGCACATTTTTTAAAAATTGATTCTTACAAAACTAACCATAATCATAACAAAATTATTGAGCTAATATGATATAAAGCTAAACAAATAAATAAAAATATTTCTTTTTTTTTAAAAACAATTTTTATAAAAAGAGCCGTTGTTCTGGAATTGTATTTTAAAATACACTTTTCAAAATTATTTATCAATAGTTGAAATGTTAAACATTAATATCTGAATCATATACATACATATATATGTAATTTTGAAAACAAAATGTAACAATATGCGAAAAGTGTTTTATTAGTCATTTTTAGTCACACTTAGTCATTTTTAAACTAAAAGATTATATTAATACAAATCTTACATTACAACGCATTCCTTTAAGCTGTGAAAAATTTACACATTATTCCACACAAGTGCTGAATAAATACGCATACAAATAGAGAGATTACAGAGATTTTATAGAAAAGAAAATGTGTACTCTCACAGGTTTTAAAATTAAAAAAATAACATAACCTTTTCTTACTCATAATCTACAAGCGTGTAGTTGAAAATAAAATTTCTCAAGTACCTTCTTTTGATTTATCGATCTAAATTTATTGCCGGTCAATCCGTATCACACCACACCTTAGAAAACCCACCCTTTAAATAAATTTCCAGCAAACATCCGCCCCCATATCCTGCTTTTATTATTCATAAGCGTCAGGTTTTATAGACAAAGACTACATTTTTTTCTTAGCATTTTATAGTGTCTGGTTAGTATTTTTGATTTTTGAACCTGTTTTTAACTATGGTTATCTGAAAATCTTTTATTCCAAGTGTACGCTCCCTTTGTCTAGTTAATTTTTTTCTTATTTTCAGCGTTGGTTTCAGACGGAATTCGTTTATTTTTAACGTACAGCTATTTTTTTATTCGGAAATTCTTTGCTAGTCAGTCTTCAAAAATGAATATCATGTATTATATAAACGTTTCTTCAAAATAGAGCTCCCGGAATAATAGCAAAAAATAAAACCTATTCTAAAAATGTCAGTCGTCCCAAGATTGATTTATTTAAAATGGATGTTGAAACCCCCAAAGTAAATTATAAAATAACAATGTCAACATATGAAATTTGATATACATTAGGTTAGGGGTGGGCCCGCCAAAAGTGGCCTAATAGCGGACCGCCAAGACAGAACAAAACAAAACAGAGGAAATATTCTCTATATTTGGGTTGACAGTTATTTATGAGCAAAGTGTTTCTTGCATGAAGATCAACAAGATTACCGTAAAATCCGCCGTATAACGCGCACTTTTAACACAAAAAATAAGATCGCATTTTACGGGTGCACGTAAAAAGCCGGGTATAAAAATAAAAGCTTCAGAAAAAAAGATGAGTATAAAAAAATCAGACTCTTCTACTTGTATCGAAATTCAGCTTATTTAAAAGAAATGACATTCGTTATTAACTTAAGGGGTATCCGACTACCCTAAAGTTGTGAATTTTGCCAAAAATTGGTATTTTTTTATGATTTTATTTTATAAACCATCTTATTAGCTTTATAAAAATAACAAGTTTATTATTTTCCGTTCACTACAAGTGTTTTAGTAAAAGCAGATGCCATTACTTTAAGCAAGATGCCATACTTTAAAAAGCGTTTTACACGAAATATGTTTTTCTGAAAAGCTCAAACGGGCACAGCGAGTGCTAAAAAAGTTTTGAAAATAATTAACTGAATTTTTTTGTGTATGTCCTGTATAATAGTAGAAGTGTTTTAACCTTCAGATTTATCAATCACTGTTTTATTACAAAATTTACAGTCCCTGACTGTTATTTTAAGAAATTTCATACAATAACTAAGATCACATGCTCTAGTTTTTGTAAAAATTAAAATATCTCTTATCCTGAAGGTCATTTCAAAAATGAATGACATAGCAGCACATCAGAATTGAAAAACTAAACATTTTTTCATAAAATTTTGGTGCAGTATGGGCCCCGTTAATGTTATTTTTTGTAATTTTTACCCATTTTTTTCCATTTTAGTAATAATAATTTCTTTTTATTTTCTTATTTTTAGCATATTTTTTTAAAAATGTACTAAACAAATCTAAAAACCACAAAAAATCCCCATATCTCCATTAAAAAAAAAAAATTTTTTTTTAAAGTTGTCGCAAGTAGTCGGATGCTTTAAGGGGTTGCAGTTCAAGAAGTAAATAATTTTTTCTAAAGCTTAGAATAATATCTCGAATATATGACTTCAAAGCACAAGAATACTGCCCCCGTATATTTCAGGTTTCTTGGTAAAAAACTGGGTGCGCGTGATACAGCGAGTATACGTAGAAATTAAAAATTGCAGTTTGAAAGTACATGTGCGCGTTTATACGCTGGTTTTACGTTAAGTACAGATGCAAGTTAGCTGACAT
Source organism: Trichonephila clavata (assembly GCA_019973975.1). Taxonomy (NCBI): domain Eukaryota; kingdom Metazoa; phylum Arthropoda; class Arachnida; order Araneae; family Nephilidae; genus Trichonephila; species Trichonephila clavata. The sequence continues at coordinate 279,672 of BMAO01014988.1, forward strand.
TAACTTGCACATGTAGTGATAAAAATTTCAACAATTAATCTTACAAACTGATTTTAAAAAATATAGAAAAGTCTGATAGGGTACATTTTTTTTCTTTAAACAGATTCTAAAACTGAAAATGTTTGCAGATCTATCGATGATATGAAATTGACAGGATAAATAAATTAAATAAAACTGCCACTATTTTATTTCATTTATATTTATTGGTTTTTATGAGATACAAATTTATACCTTTTCTGAGATGCAGAGTTCGCTTATGAATTTAATCCTTTAAAACATGCGGTTTCCTGTAACCTACGCTTCCACAATAGGATCCTCAAGTCAAAACCATTGCCCACCCTACATTAGGTAGACGCTTACGTTCTACCCTATATCTGTGATGACGAAGAAGTGAAAAGAAAAGAAAATATGTAACCTAGAGAGGACTGTATATATTCAATTACACTCTGTGACATCTTGTCATCTTTCTGCGGCAAATGAATCTCACGTCAGAAAAAGTCCTAAGGTTTGGAGTGAAAAAAATACTTGGAAACTAAAATCAAAGAATTTTAGGTTAAAAGAGTTAATCAATGGACTAAACAGGTGATTAGTCAGTAAGGGACAAATCAAGATAACGGGAAGGTTGGGGTGAAACTTCCATATAAATTCCAATATTTTTCTACAAATGATGACAGCAACATAAGATCTCGGGTTATCATAATGGAGGATAGCACTGTGTGGATTGACAAGGCTGGGCCTCTTTGAGACTAATGGGAATTGCATCCTGTCTAAATAAAGATAGTAAAAGATAGCATTACTGGTTCAGTTATATGAAAGGGCCTTTCAGGAAATTATTCCAAGCACAGATCACACATACACTCAAAAATACCTTCTTGGAATAAAGTTCTAATTTTGACGTCAATGCAAATGGTCCAGAAGACCTATATACGAGGGCTATTTTTTAAGTAAGGTCCGTTGGCGCGTATAGTTCCCTAGTTCACGCGTACGCCGCAACGAGTCTCTGCGTCACCGACCAGCATCCTTTACAAACACACTCGAGGGCATTTCCAGCTCTGTAGCAGTCGTGTAAACTTCGTTGTGCGTCTTTAAAATGTTTAAGGTGATTGAATCGCATGCCATGTGAGAGATAGGTCTGTTATCCGTTTTTTGAATGCGAGAAATATGTTGGCTGCAGACATTCATCGCCAGATAATAGGAGCTTATGGCACTGAAGCAATGAGTGATAGTAAATTTCGAAAATGGGTCAGGAAGTTTAAAGATGAGAGCCTCACATTTCTCGGACGACTCGAGACTTAATCGAATCTTTCGGCTGGGATGTTTTAGATCATGCACCATACAGCCCCGACTTTGCTCCTAGCGATTTCCACCTTTTCTGGTACCTCAAACACAGTCTTGGCGGGAAGCGCTTCAGTGACAACGAAGAAGTGAAAGAGGCAGTGAACTTTTGGCTGTCCGACCAGGCGGCAGACTTCTTTGAAGAGGGTTTTCAGGTATGAGAAATGCATTAATAAACTTGGCAACTATGTAAAAAAATAGGCAGAAGTATGTACAATCCTAAAATAAAGGTTTTTTCGAAACAAAATATCGTCGTTATTTTTTTAAAAACAAACGGACCTTACTTAAAAAACAGTTCTCGTATTATCCATCGGGGCCTTACGTTAGTTAATTCACTTCTAATTTTCTGTCGCAAACCATTTCAAGAATTTTTGTAGCAAGAATGCACAGAAACAAGAATAGGCATTCGCCGGTCCTATCAACAGACAGCTTTTGAAGAACCCAAAGAATTATATCCACTTTTTTCTGGTGGAACCCAACACTTCCAACTGTCTTTTGACTATTACTCGGTAAAATTTAAATGTATCGACTAATTTCGGTGCGATTGAAATTGGACTACATTCTTACGGCTTGACCAAAAGTTATTTCTGTTAGTGGACATCAGAGGCATACACAAGGAGGGGGTCAACCTCTACCTCCACAGACCAAAGAGATTTTTACCATAGAGATGACCCTTCGACGCTTTCGTCTACATGTTTTTTCGGAATGTAACTCTCCATAACGCTTCTGGTGGACACTCACACCTTTGCTTGATCTTGACTATATTTCTCCTTTTCTTTTTCCGAATTTTCCAAAACATCAACAAAATAAGCTATTGTAAATTGCATCCTCTCCATAAACTTGAAGTATATCATTGCATATAATGGATACATGACTAACTGCCTTTGTTGATTATGTTTCGCGTGTGGTTCAACACTTGTTATCCCAGACGTTTTCACTCTACAGATATATTATCGGAAGAGAACATCGTGCTCTTTTGTACACTTTGCATCTACATATCTTATTGACCAACGATTGTGGTCACTACATCGTCATGTTCGAAGTTAGATCAAATGGAAATTTGCACATTCAAAAAGGGAGTAGAACTTTTGACCACACCTGATAAATTTATGGTACACATGAACTCATTCACAATACAAGCGTGAAAAATAGGATCTTCCAAGAAATTAAGACATAATCCACCCTTTTGAGAGAAAAAAGTACGATTCGGTTTTATTTTCCTAGTTGATCCGATCTAAGGTTTAGGATTTAAAAATATCAGACAAATAGCGTATTAACAAGAGAATGAAAGAAAAAGGAACCAGCAGCAAAATATTGTAGGATTGTATTATTTTTTCAAAGAATGAGGGATATAGATTTTAAAACATTTTACTGAATAATACTATTGAATGTTTCAATACTTTAGTAACTTATCAACTGGCTTTACTAAATTATAAGCCACTGCCGAAACAAATGTTTCTAACGATGTTACATGAAATCATGCAAAATCTACAAATGTTAGATTTATGAAAACGAAGCATATGTTATGAATTGAAACGGTGTAGATAACATGATGAGGCTTACAATATATATGAGGCTTAAGCAATATTAAAAAATAAAAGTTCTTAACTTAAATATATATAAAGGAACTTAAATATATTTCCCTTCTTAGAATTAGTTCTAAACAAAAGATAAAACCTCTCTAAAAAGTAGAATTCAGTTTTTTTGTCACTCTCTTAAATCACTGTAAATAATTCTACAAATATTTACCCTGAATTTTCCAACTTTTATAAGCATTCATTTACCTTACTCCAAATTTAATGTTTTAAGACAAAAAATATTTTGACACTACTCATCTCAGACCAAAAAATAATTATTTTGGAAAAATAATGTTGTTGTTTTATATCAATAAATAAATAAGACTTTTTGTGAATCACTTTAATTTTATAGCCATAATAAAACTCATGAACGCTCCTAATTTAGCTCTAAAAACAGACGTCACAATAGTTTGCTATTTTCTAAAAACAAAACGAGCTTTCTTAAACCAATTTGAAATTTAAAAAAATATTGTTTATCTAAAAATGTTTATCTAAATTACCAAATGGTTGACGAACAAATAAGGTTATGGCATGAACAGCTTATAACATAAACTGTTTGAATTGATATGTATCTTATCTTTTGTATTCCATGCAACATGGAAGACGGTAATAAACAAAAACGCAATGAATTCAAATAAAATATCGAGTTACACGAACTACGAACAGATTCTAAAATTTAACAGTGAAGGCCACGTATGAGTAAAAGTTTTTTAAGCAATTTACGAACTGCGTTTGAAGTGTCTGTTGCCAAATCATTCCACGGGCGTGAAACACGTCAAGCAAACACCGTTTAAATTTAGCGATCGTATCATTCGTCGCAAATCAAAATTAGAACTCGAGATCCAAGTTAAATGGGTTCATCCAGAGTGACGAGGTTGAAAAAAAAAGGATCCTTCCATCAGATAATAATATCACAAATTGAAAGATAGAGATCTAGAGAAAATACTTCACGCGCAAGACCTTTAAAACAAAAGTGTTTTCTTTTTGGCAACAAGCATTTCATCCTTCGATTCCTTTCTTTAAGGCTGTATTTATGTTCCGTTTCCGAAGTTCACTGGGTCAGAGTAACTCACAAAAGAGTAACGAACAAAAAAGGAAGTGTTATTTGAAGTTTACAGTAGAACCTCGTTTATCCGAATCAATTGGGACCGGACACCGTTCGGATAACCGAAAACCGAATGCGATCCATGCAGTATGTGATACTGGACACTATACAAATATTGAAAATCTTCACATGCGGGAAACGTGCTTGAAGAGAGAGCAAAATAGGTACAAAATGTCTCAATTTTACCTTGAATGGGGAAAATAATCCCTTATTTTTCTCTGTACTATTGTACACCTTCGTTTTTTTCAATGCAAGGTCTCTGACTCTCTTCAGCAGCAGTAGTTGAGTAGGACAGTACTCCGATTGCTGTTCGTACCACTCCACAGCTGTCTCTAACGCAGAAACCGCGTCAGAATTTGATGGACCCTTGCTACTTTCGTTGTTGTTGTCCTCGTCTTCATCCGTTTCATCGTCAACAGGGTCGGATTCCTCTTGCACGGGAGTCACAATCTCGTCATCATTTAGCATTTGAAATCCACAGTCTTCTGCATCTCCTGCCATCCAGGCTTCTACATCAACAAAACTCAACAAAAAAGCACGTATACACCCCCTCACTTGGAAAAAAACTGACCTAATATTCCGCGCAGATGTTTACCAAATCACACAGCTGAAATTCCCCAAATATCTCTCACCTTGGGTTTCCCGCCACTTTTGGCCTCACGCGAAACAACTGTTGAGCCTTGCAATGTTCGAATGCGTATCCGGACTTTGGTTCGGATATTTGACGCTCCAGATAATAAACGTTCGGATAAACGACATTCTACTGTATATCTTTTCATATAGGAACGAATATGATAGACCAGGCGTCGGCAACATGTGGCACGTGTGTCACATTTGGCAAGTGGTACAACTCTCAGTGGCACATTCTACACTACTCTGCATATTTGTCAATTTTTGAGGGGATGAGAATTGATAATTTTGAAATGGAGCTTTCTGGACACACTAACATCTTCAGAATCATTGAAAGCAACACCTACCAAATTACGAAAAAATCTGAAAGATGTCTTTAACGATAGATTGACGCTACTCTAAAGTATTGGATGTCATTGACAGAGAGGTTTAATTCTTTGAAGAAAATTTCACGTACTCTGCTTTCAGCTTTTGGTTTTAAATATCTATGGGAAGAACTTTTTTCTCACATGAAATATATTTTGTGTCCACAAGAAAATTGTTTAACAATTGAACATTCAAAATCGTGCAAAATTGAAAGTCGGAAACTATACCCTGATATTGCGATATGAAGCAGAATCGTGCAGGGACAAGGCTCGAATTAAAATGTTTGTTTTTATTTATCGATATTGATGAGGTATACTTATAATCTGTGTCCGGAATAGGCATTACGTCGATCGCGATCGACTGGTGGACCGCCAATTTAAAGTGACCGCCTGAAAATAAGCCGTTAGTAACTGTTTACGGAAATATTCAAGATTGGCTGACAGTACGCAGACAAAGTCTTCTACTGACTATAATTACGAGAACTAACTTTAGATGGAAATGTTTTATTTTTTAATGTATTTTGAATTGAGTTTGATAATAAATGCATCATTTGATATAATTATATTTGTGGTTATTATTATGTTTGTATTTTGCATTTTGTGTGTATGTGCTTTAAACATTGTTTCAAAAAAGGGAGTTTTTCATTTCATTTACGTATAGGTAAGTACATATTCCGCATTTATTTTTAAGTTATAATAAATATTGTTCACTTTTTCCTTACCTCACCACACCTACGATCCTGGGCAGTGGGCGCATTCGTGAATTTTTGAAAGGGGGCGCGGTGCGGTGGTCCAGGGTCGAATGTGTGTGTGTATTTACCATTCTTATATTCTCTACCCCAATATACGCGCTGCCAAACATAATTTTTTTCATTTTGTAGATTGTCGGGAACAAAGAGTAAGAAATAAATTATCGAATAAATAATTAGCATTAATTAATAAAAAATTATTAATAACGAATACTTAACTAAATTTTACTTACTATATACATGGGATTATAATCGATCGGAAAAAAATCATGGGCTATGGAGGAGGGTCCGGTCCCGTGGAACCTCCCCCCCCCTTTGTGTGGGCCACTGATACTGGGTGGACTGCAACACCTTGAAAAAATTAGATGTAGCCCGTACCTTGGAAAAGTCTGCCCACCCCTGATTTATGTCGTCTATTTCTTATTTTAATGAATATGTTTAAAAGATACTTAATTTCTGAGTAATTTCAATTTTTTATTTGTAGTGAAGGAATAGTTATACTTTATGTAGTATATTTTTGTTAATAAATATCTTTAAATGATGCTTAATTAATATATAATAAAACTCTAAATCTGTATTCTTGACTTCTATTCCCTAACTCTTCATGCATTATCGCGGTAATCGAATTGCTTCAAGAATGTCATACTTTATGGCACGCTGAACCATATTGGTAGATAGGTTTGACACGCCACAGCTACAAGGTGGCCGAGCCATGTGAGGGACTGAACACAACACTTCTTCCTCCCAATCCACCACTGTCCAACATAATTTTTAGTTTATGAGATGATACAGATGCTATGTCTCGCAAATTGTTACCACGCGGCGCGTCAGTAACAAGGACTATGATGATGCTTTAACAAGGACTATGATGATGCTTGACCATCAACAAATCATTCTCTACGAGAGTAAAATAAATCATCCTCAACGAAAAGAAGTGAAGTGGATGATGTTTCAGTGACGTTTTTTTTACATGTAAACAAACCAGCTGTGCTGATACTTAAAACTGTATGGCCTAATTCCGACGACTTTTTTTTTTATTAATAGGTGATAGAATGCTTGGTCAGGGTGTGGTCGTATAAGAATACTCACACGTGTGACATTTGACATTTTTATGAAGACTGACGTTATTACCATCCTCTTTTCGCTTTAAATTGAGCAATAAATCACTAAGATTTCTTTTTTTTTATAAGCGTCACATATTTTAATTTAATACTACATTCTGGGGTTTTTTTTCTTTTGGAAGTGCGCTTTCTTTTTCGCAAAACATATGACGTTTCATAGGAAAACATGCTTTCAGTAATGCACAATAAAAATATCACGGAGATAATTGAACAGCTGCACTAATGGTTCTAAAAATGGGCTTAATTTACATCAACGTCGCAAAAGAGCAACACCAATTGCGTAATTTGGAAACGAGGGCATATGAAAAAGAGGATGCTTCAATAATAAAGAATTATTTTGGAAGGAAATACAATAAAATTGCAAAAAAACAAAAAAACAAAAAAAAAACATACGCATTGGTAAAAAAACCCAATACGGTACAAAAGCTTCTTTACGTTTAAGATATTAAAAACATGTTCTTTTCAGTTTATAAAAATTAAAAAGGGTTGACAACTTTATTTTCCTGATTTTATATTCAAACAGCGAAAGAGAAACAAAAAACCTTTTTAAATCAATATAAAAGCCATACCTCTATAAAGTTAACTATATTCTATAAAAAAAAATTCTCTTTAGTTATATAATTTAAAAAACCCATATACTTTACTGGATATTTCTTTCATGAACAAAGATATTTAAATTGTTTCTCACAATCTTATCAATCAAGCATGTAAAAAAAATCGTGATCTATTTCAACACATCAAAAAAAAAATCATATTCTATACATTAAGAGTACTCTAAAAATAAACTCTAAGAAACTATTGATTCATTAACAGAGCTCTTCAGATAAATACATATTTTTAACTTACTTAAACACTTTTCTGTTCGAAATTTATTTAAAAACAAGTACTAAATAAACAAACAAAAAATTTAAAAGTCAATTCCTAGTTAAATCAACAAAGAAAAAAATTTATTTAAGTAAATTAAATTTAATTAAAGAATTAATTTGAGAAAACTGTTTCAACATCAAGTGTCATCCACTACAAGTGTAAAAAGATATATTTGAAGCCAAGAAAAATTCGTCACAAAAACTTAGTGGCACCATCTGTATGTGCTAGTTCTAACTTCGTCAGAAATAACACAGAACAAATTTAAAATTAAAAAAATAAATTTAATTAATGAATTAATACTTGAAAAAACTGCATAAACATCAAGTGTCATCCACTACAAGTTTAAAAAATGTATTTGAACATCAGTGGATGAATAAAAGGTATTTTATTAACGATTGAAAATTTGAACAAGATATATATATACAGGGAGAGAGTGAACTTATAGTAGGAATTAAAAAACTGGCATCGAATTTGTGGCTGACAATGTTTCAATCGAGTCACGCGTTGGAGTCCAGGTTTCACTGACCTATTCCGTAGTGGAGTTGATACGTACTAAATGTGTCCGAATTTAAAAGTCTTAATGTTGGCATGACGCTGATATGGAAAGTGGATTGTTATCTCAGATACCTATCTCGTCATTTTACCATAGTTAAAAATAACGGGGTATCGACAGTTCGGTCAAGATTTGATTTTTTATTTTTATACTACACAATAGGGTTATCATGACGAAGATGACATCTAAGCTGGTACCCCTATCCATCGTTCCTCACCACGAATTTGAGCCGCCATAGATTCAACGTGCATTAGCCTCTCTACACGGCGGGTCTTCGGTGCTTCTAGGTTTCGAGCCCCCCCCCCCCTCGACGAGTTCGCGACCATGACCACTGGGCTACCGTGGTCACCAAAAGTTTAGTGAGAGAGTGAAAGTTATATCAATGTCGCCCTACGGTGCTGTTATTTGGCTTATGGGCCACTTGCGGCCCTAAATTCCATATCTGGAGATAGATATTGAACAACTGTTTTCATTTTCATGCTTGGGGGTAGGGCATTTCTGATTGGTTGGGCCAATCGTTCGGAAAAGTTCAGCTTTACTTAGAGTTTTTAGGTACATGGGAGAGAGCCGAGTGGTCGCTTTCTGATTGGTTCTTCGCGTATGAGAAAATTGACTGTCATTAGCTGCTCAAAAGTCTAGCTAAGTAGTATAAGAAAATGAGGGCGGGGCTTGTGCAGTAAAAAGAGATACGGATATAAACATTTAAGAGCTTAAAATTTAGCAAATAAATGTGCAATAAAAACATTACACTGAAAGATTAGAAATTAAGGTAGGTTATATGAGTCGAGAAGTATTCTTCTCGGTCTTTTAGTTGTAATATTTGGATTGTAGTCGTGAAGATTTAACATATTTGCATTGTTAGTATGAGGAAGAAAACTAAAGAAATTTATTGAATTTTTTGAATGTGCGATTTAAAGCTATTATTTTTAATGGCTTTTCGGATGTCGTCATTTCTCATATAACGAGTGGCTTTTACGATCATCCGGATGAACGTCGCCCTCAGTGGCATAACGTACACCCCCGCATTGCAGAGGGGGGGGGGCAATCTAGGGGGCCCAAATTCTGACTGAAAACTAGTACGCACCCTTTGAAAGATCTGGTTTGGGGCGCAAAATCTGACTTTGCACAGAGGGGGGGGGGGCTAATATTCACCGTCACGCCACTGGTCGCTCTATAAAGCAACATGAAGGTTACTGGTGATGAACCTCATAATTTTGAACCTCGGTCACATGGCGAGAACGTGCTGGCACTGACTCTACTAACTTCCCCACCCCATCAACTCGATTTATATTAATAATAAATATTAAAAAAGTTAATTCCGTAATGTATCATGTTCCAGAAAGTATTATTTTATCAGTGATAGATTTTTATGCATGCTAAATACTTTCTTCTATTATTAATATTTAATTTGTATCGTTTTTTAAAAAAAAATTAAAATCACTTGTTTGTAAGCATAAAATTGATTTAAAACATTACTCACTTTTGCAGGAATTTCCCTGGTAATCGATGGGCAACTGGCAGACGTCACACACTCGATCTTTTCGGAAGGTTTTCGTTCGGAAACTGTGCCGTGACTCTTCCGGTCGCTAGAACGAAAAAAATCAGAACATTAAACTCACTGAATTTAAAACTATTCTAAGAGAAATGATAATAAAACATATTTTTCATAAGACACATCGACGACTGAATGTTCAAAATCAAGAGATTATTGCAAAATATGAACTTTAAAAAAAGGTATTTACAGAGCTGAAATTAGAGGTTTTGAAATCTGATCCATTAAATCAAATGTACAAATAATTTGTCATTAATTTTATTCATTCAATACACACTTTCTTTTTCAAAATCTTCAAATAACAATCAAAATTTCGTTCTTTAAATTTTATATTGTAATATAAATTAATCCATTATTAGAAGGAAAAAAAGCTAAAGTACCAATGCAAAGGGAAACGCAGATGATTTTTTTAGGCTGTTGATAAACCGTATAAATTACTACATTAATTTGGCCATTACATGGAAAGATTCTTTCATTAAACATATTAAAACAGAGACTATACGACAATGTATTTCACCAGCCCATACAAGTAGACTAACTTTTCGAATCTCATGGCACAGACTACTTCACCAGACAAATTATGTCCAATTATATTACGTATTTATTACGCAATCTAACCGGTACTGTATTTAAATAAGTGACATAATACTATTTCTGCGGTTTTAGATCTGAAGAGGTGTATATATACAATGTCTGCCCACCATAACATTATACATTTATAAAACTAAACAGAATTCTGTCTTTTCTTTATTTCAAATTAAGCTAACTAAGACTTTGGGGGGCATTCTACATATATTTTGGGATCAAAAGGCACTCTGTCAAAAAAATACGAGTGTACCGTCCAAAATACAACAGTTGCGTGTGAGTATACAGAGGAAATTTAATTTAAGATGAGTTTTTTCATAATTCAATCATATTAAATTAAAAATTTTTTTTTTACATAGAATAACTGCAGGTGTTTGTTAGTAGTATTGACATTTTTTAAATCTTTTTTTATTCTATTTAAATTCAAAAGATTGAAATATGGAATTGCGAATTTTTACATTGTATACCAACGCAACAAATCGTCCCATCTTCATTTTACTTTAAAATTTTTACAATACGAACACAGCAAAAAAAAAAGTAAACATTAGATAGGTTGAGGAATACTTTTCAAAATGTAGAGCTGCGAGCAATTCGAACAAATAACGAGAAATAATATTACTATCCACAAAAATGAATTCATTTCCATAAATATTCAATCAACAAGTCAATTACAAAGAAAAATTGCCTTTAATTTTCTTCACAGTGCTAATACACAGAGATTCCTAAGAAAATTTTCCTTATTTATAAATTGTTAAGATTCTTAAAAATGTTTTCCTAATAAATAAGACTAAGGAAATATTTTTGATTATTTAATTTTCCTTCTTTTAGCCAAACCTTTTTTTTTTTGTCATTATTTAAAATCCTGGCATATTATACTATAATTATCTATATAAGGTTTGATTTTTTTTTGATTGGGTACATTTTTAAATCTTCGTGCACCTCAAAGTATCACACGGGGGCTACAGAAGTAAGCATAAAGCACACATAACGAAGGAATTTCAAAGTCATGAAAGATTACAACACAAACTCCTATGCCTCCTCTGGGATTCGAACCCAGGCCCTACGGCACATTTACAAAAGGAGGCCTAATGTGTCATGCCAGTCTCGAAGTGGTGTGTTAGTGGATAATAAAAGCATGGAACCAGAAATTAAACCTGACATAATTCAAAAGTCACTTAAAAATATAATTTATTTAACAATCTAGAGGGGAACGGAAGATGATCATTTGCTTATGGATCAGAGTAACAGCAATGGTAAAAATGAAACAGAATTCGCTGATGTGCTTGAAAATATAACGGAAGACAAATATGAGGAACTTTTCATAAATGCAATAATTAAAGTTCCTACAAATGTCATTTCCATTTTTTCAACAAACAGTATTGAAATAAATGCAGAAATATAGCTCACCTTTTCTTTATTTTGAAAGCTATCATTTTGAAACCTAGCGCATATCGCGCACACCTTCACTTCAATCTCGTTTTTAGGTTATAAGTTCCCGTAAAACATCGGAATATACAATAATTACCATGAAATCCGGCGTATAACGCACTCTTTTAACACAAAAAATAAGATCGAGATTTAAGGGTGCGCGTTATACGCCGGGTACAAAGGCGATAAGTTTAAAAATAACAAAAGAGAGAGAGATATATATAAGCATAATTTTTTTTTACTTCTACACATATCGAAATACTATTTATGTAAAAGAAATGACATGCCTTATGAGCTAGCTATAAGAGTAGTAATGCTAGAAGTATACTGTTTTTTTTTTCCTCAAAAAAAAAGTTTGGGATAATACTTTCACACAATAAATCACCTTAAAACATAACAATTTTCTTCGTAAAAAAAGAGGTGCGCGTTATACGGCGAATATACCTAAAAATTAAAAAATGCAGCTTGAAAGAATAGGGGAGCGTTATACGCCGGATTTTATGGTATATGCATTTGTATTTATAATAATTATTACATCTTAATTAGCATTTATTAATTCTTACTATCCATTATGAAAAAATACACATGCACTACATTTAATAAGCACCAATGTGTATTTGCATAACTTATTGTTAACTTCTGTTCTTTTAAAAAAAGATTCCCACACAGTACTTAAAAGCAATACATAACAAAATTAGCGTTAAATAAAATATATTTATGAATATTTATTCCGAAGGAGAAATACTATTTTACAGATTGTTCTAAGCAGTGCCCTTGAATATCACTTACAAATAACTTTATTACTCATTTATGCAACTACATTTAAATGCTTTTTTAACTACAAAATAAATAAAATACTTCGCTACATTGTATTACTCAGTTCCTTTTTCACGCATAAGATTTTTATCTCTCCGTTCTTGGAAACTTTTCAAGAAATCTAACTGTTGAACCACGAAGACACACATAAGTCTAGCAGAATTACATTTATCAGAAAAAACAACATAGAACAATATACCGTTGCCATAAAAATAAATATAATCTCAGCGGGAAAATATTAAAGGGTAGTTCTGATAAGCATTTAATAGATGAGAGATGAACTGATGCTACCAGACAGATTAAATTGCGAAAAGACAAAAGCAATTACGAATGAAATCGCTTACATTACCTCTGGTTTATACATCATCGATGCCACCTGTCAAATACAAATTTCCAGACAGAGAATTACCGGCGTTACGTAAAAAATACACGCTGGAACGTGTAAGACACCAAATTAGGAAAACGGCCTTCGCTAAGAGTTCGGAAAGTATAAAAAATAAAAACCACGAAGGGATTGATAGAAGGATGCAAGACAGAAGGGGCAAGTGAAAAAGGTAAAGGTAAGAAAAATAAAACAAAAAAAGTTCGGAAGTTTGGAATAAGATGAGGTGAAAAAAAAATGTATTTCTTTGCTGACAAACTGGTTCTTTTCATTTTTTTAAGCCTTTGCCAAAGCGCTTTTAATCCGTTACGATAGAAACTAATGGTTATTGACAGTGACATTCAATACTTTTTTTCGGCATGAATGGCTTAATTGTTAACAAAGACATACAAGATAAAAAAAAAAGATTCAGTTCGTGGAATTTCATACTTTGAAGCAAAAATAAATTGCAGATATTTATGACTGGTTATGAACCGTAATCTTGTGCTATGTTCGCTTATATTTCAACAACTTCCTCTAGCAAAAATGTTACACGAGATCATGGGTCGGCAACCTATGGCACGCGTGCCACATGCGGCACGCGGTACAATTCTCAGTGGCAATTTGCACTACTTCATAAATTTGTTCATTTTTGAGTGAATGGAAGTTGATAAATTTGTAATATGGACCTTATTTCACAAACATATATTCAGAATTATGGACATGTACGGAATTGTGACAAAATCTGAAAGATAACTCTAAAGATAAAGTTACAGATATTTTGTGAATTATTGGATGCAGTAGCGCACACAAAAATTTTCCAAAGAGGGGGGTACATGGTCGAATGTCCCCCAACTCGTATTTCCTCCCAACTCAAGACAACACCAATTGATTCTTCTGATTTTGTTAACAAAAAAAGGTAAAAAATAAATTGTTAATTACAAGTACTTAATAAAATTTTACGTTATATATATATATAGGATTATTATCAATCGAAAAAAACTCAAAGGCTTTGGGGGGTGTCTTGACCCCTAGGACAACCCCCTTGTGGGCGCCACTGATTGGATGTCTTTGCTGGAGAGATTTAATTGTTTGAAGGGAAGATACTGCATGTACTCAGCTTTCCGCTTTGGGTCCTACATATCTAAGTAAAAAATCTTTCTTCATACGAAAAATATTTTTGAGAGTCCGCAATGAAATTGTTTAACAACTAAATCGTATGAAATTGAAAGTCACAAATTATACCCCTGCTTTTACGATAGGAAAGTACAGCGGTGCAAGGACTAGGTTCGTACTAAATTTTTTTATTTACCTTTTTATTTAATTATAGTGGAGGGAAATTCTTACATTTTATGTTTTCTAATTCTTATTTTAATAAATATATTTAAAAATACATAATATTTGTATCATTTTCATTATAATTCTTTTTGTGTGTGTGAAGAAAGTTATATTTTTTATGATATTTATTTTTATGTTAAGAGAAATATCTTTAAATGATGCAAAATAAATATATAATAAAACTGTAAATATCTATATTATTGACTTCTATTTTCTAACTCTGCATGTATTATTGCGGTGTGATATTTGAGATAAATACAGGTAGCGTGATATGATTAATTTAAATATTTAGTTTATTTACGTTACAGCTATTATTTACAGAATATACATTGAAGTTATTAAACTCATTGCGGAGATTATTACAGTTCAAATGATGTTGTTTGTGAGGAAAGAGTTTGCGTCCGTTCTGAGCGAAGTTTTCAGACCATCTCTCGCTCTCTCTCTGCCCTCTCTAAGCTTTCGGGATAAGAGGGTCTGCGTCTTTATTCTCAAGTTACATCCGGTTCGTGGGTGGAGTAAAGGTTCCTCGTGGTGAAAAACGTTGCCGGGGCGATGCCCAAGACAAGACCGCGCAATATTTTTAGGGTGCAGATGTCATTGCACTTGTAGTGATCATATCCACAAAAGAAGCCGATTCATAGCTGTGTGGCGGGAGATGTTACAGCGGGAATCGAATTGTGGGCACGCTTAATTATATTGGTAGATTAACTTGGCAGGCCACAGCTAAAAGGTTGCCAATCCCTGTTCAAGTTTATCGATTCTATTTTTCCACAGACCAACATTCATTTACCAAAGATTATAATGATATTTTGCTTGATTGATTGATTGCTTGTTAACGTCACAGCTCGAAGCAGTATGAGAGCTATCAGCAATGGACTTCATAATTTTGAGCCACGGTTAAGATGCTAGAATACCTCAGCATTCCACTCTCCAAACTTCCATATCATACTAACGTGAGGGCTTTGAGTCTCGATAGATTAAACATACATTGACTTTTTATACAGTGTGTCTTAGCATTGCGACTCGACAGAAACAATGCCAGCCACGAGTTAGCGACAATGACCACTCGGGCGCCTTAAATAAAAAATTAAAAAAAGAGCTTTGAGCGAAATTGAACTTTATTTTCGGTTTTGTTAAGATTAATGGCGATTTAATTTATAATATGCCAAATATAAGCGTCAACCTCGTGAGTTAAAATATGTATTTGCTACCGTCTTCTGATAATTATTATTCTCTTTACCTCAAATCGAAGCCTACTTTTATTTTTAATCTTATGCTCAAATTTTCGTATTTACTCGGTTAAATAAGAAGAGTTATTTAACCATTAACTCGTCTTGTGTGTTTGGCTCTTTAGTAATTTTGAGACTACTTAAATTATTATTTACAAATAGGGTTAAGC
Organism: Trichonephila clavata; assembly: GCA_019973975.1. Classification (NCBI taxonomy): domain Eukaryota; kingdom Metazoa; phylum Arthropoda; class Arachnida; order Araneae; family Nephilidae; genus Trichonephila; species Trichonephila clavata. The sequence continues at coordinate 295,453 of BMAO01014988.1, forward strand.
ACCATAACTTAACTAAGAAAAAACATGAGAAGGGATTTTTCCCCTCAAAATTTTAGTGCTGAAAGGCTTTAACTAAAAATTATTACTCTGCAATAAGATTGTTTTTTAAACTCTTTCTTTCCGAGTCCATTGAATTTTTGATTGGAAAAACTTTTAAAGAGCATTTGGATGAAATAGAGCATTAGAGCATTTAGAATGAAACACTGAACTTAGTGGCGCAATAGCCCATGAGGACCAATGCCTACTGTGCCTTTCTCAATTTACGTGACCTTAGGCGCTGGGGAGCGTGTGCAGATGTTTCGGTCAAGAGGTCAGTCTGACGCGAAACCCCCAGAGTTTAGTTCCCAAACAAGCTTGATATTCATTTATCGACCCACAGAAGGGATGAAAGACTGAGTCGACCTCGCCCAGCCCGGGATTTGATCCCTAGAACTGTGGCGTGGAAGCGCGATACACAACCACTGAACCACTAGGCTTCTTAGAAATGAAATAGAGAAAAAATAAATATATTCTCTCTCTGATAATACACACATACATACATAAAGGACGCTGACATTGAACTCTGTGCTAAAATAAAATACCGAAATATGTAATTATGATAATCTGATTCCTCGTAGTTTTGAATCAACAAGGATAAACAAGTTTGAAATTAAAAACTTCTAAAGCCTACAAGTCATCCCTCCCTTTTATTTTCAAAACGTAATAAATAGACGTAAATTAAAAAACGCAAATCAGTGCACCTCATACGAGTAAAAGCACGACTTAAGGCGGCGCTAAATGTATGTTTGTGATATTGATGTCAATCAGAGTAAAATTATAATCTAAATACAAGATTGGCTATTCCTACTGAAAAATTATTTCATTCACAGATGATTTATGTAATTCCAAAATATATTTTTTGTATGCATATAGCCCGATAATATTGAATTAAGGTACAGATGCTGATTTACATTGAACGACAAAAATATTTTCTCGCAAATATTATCTATAATACAACTCCAAATCCCACACACCCGCGGCAGGTAAAAACCATATGTTTTCATTTTGTGGGGGTAGAAAGAGGCCAAAGAACTGAGACGAAATGTCGTAGGCGTTCTTGAAAGGCTCAGTTGCATGCAAATCAGTATTGGATGAAACTTTCCATAGATACTTCCCGAAAAACAACAAATACAGGAAAGACTACAAGGTTCGTAAAATATATGCTTTTGATTCACTTGGGTTTTAAAAAAACCGGTTGATATGCTTTTGACCTATTTAAAGGCAGGGAAATAAAAATTTCACACAGCTATTTATAAAAAAATTAATCGTTTTTAAGACTAATTATTTTTCAAGATTTCTATATAAGAAAGCATTGATGATCTAGATATAAAATATTTTACTAGCATATTAATACGTAATTAAAATGAGTTACCAGTGATGGTAAGAACAATAATAACTAATATATAAAAAAAACATTGACAAAAATTTCACTTTAGTCCATCACAGATTTTCAACAGGCATTCAGAAAGTAAAGAACTTAAACGTTTGGGTCCCAAGCAGCTCGATCGCGCTGTTGAGATTTTATGTCAAGGAAACCCAGTACATTTCGAATATTATGGACAACTGACGGGGCGTTACCGATTATTGAAGTCGCGCGCTCAGATTTGCTGAAGCAAGTACATTACACAACTCTTTTTAATGTAAATAGTACATTTTACAATAAAGGTAAAACAATACTATAACTCCAATTGGGATTCATCGGTGTAAAATGAACAAAGCGTTATCGTGCCGCTTGGTATTTCTTGACATAAAATAAAACAAGCGTTATCGCGCTGCTTGGGTCTTTTCGTACTCATTCTGAGAAAGCCCGGTTGCGCTGTTTGGGATTCTTCGACAGTGTTTTTTCAATACCCTCTGGGACCTTAAACGGTTAAGTAAACCACCTCCGGCACCAACCTCCTACTGTAGTTAGCGCTTACGTTTCAGTTAGCTCCTTCCCTTGCTTCAGTGTAAACTAAGTTTTGTTGCTGAAAGGTTATGCACCTTTGTTTCGTCAAAATGGCTGCGCCCATCACAAACCCCACCAAATGTGAAGTGCGTAGCGTATTTCGTTTTTTGAATACCTATCGAATATATATATTCGGCCTATCGAAATTCTTCATTGACTTCAACGCGCCATCCAAAACAAAAGACGAGGAATGTTGTTGTCTTCAAAGAAATTTTGTTTTATGACAACCTCAGTCACAAACTTTAGACAGTAAGTGTAATGTCTTTATTACTTTCTTAATCTACCTTCTTTCTACTTCACGACACAGCACGTCGTGTCAAAAGAACAGAATTCTATCTTTCTAAATACAGCAAAACCCAAGCGCTATCCCCCACCGCGCTAAGCACAAAACCCCCAAGAAACTATCTTTTCTTGGTATCAATTTCAGTCCAGTGTCCAAATAAAAAAAGAACTCCCTCCTTTTTCTCTGTCCATTCCGTTGTAAAGCCAGTGCCCTTCTCCCCACAAAATAGCAACCCCACCCCCGCAAATGCGGGAATGTCGTCAACTCTCAAAGAATCTACCACCAACAGTAGCCAGGTACTACAGTAAGTATTCTAGAACCTTAGATGGCAACCAGGCTGATCCTAAGTATTGCGTATGCGCGAGCAGTCAGAAAAGTAATGTTTATTTGTATGGGGAAATGTTGGTAAGTTCCATTAGAGGGTTAACATGTGGAGATTTTTGTGTCTGCCGACGATTTTTTCCTTCTCTAAACAATGTTTCAACACTTCGGGATACGTATTAATATTCTAAAATCGGTGTAAAGTATAATTTAAGTCTGAGTTTGAGACAACATGTGTTGTGATCATGATTTCACAACAACAAAAAAGATTGATGAATCTTTAGTGAGTCTTCATTGAGCCAGGGATATCCACGACATCACAGTGCAATCATGCCCCCCCCCCCATCAACACGAACACAATAAGAATTTCAGCATCATAAGTGGGAAATTTTTTGATATCCTCCTTACAGACCTGATTTGGCACCAAATGATTTTAACTTAATATCGCACCGAAAGGAATATTTGGGTAGAAAATAGATCACAAGCGGAAGGGAAGAAATACAAGAAGTGGTATTCTGGTACAAATCTTTGGCGAACGAGGAATACAATGTCGGAATTGAAAAACAGGTCCCATGTTACGAAAAGTTCCTTGGTAGCTACAGCGACTACATTGAAAAATAGAATAAGGTACAGAGACTTTGTAATCTAAGATACAAATCTTTATAACAAAGAGATCATTAATTTTCCTTTTTAAAGAAAATTCATTTTTAATATCTGACAAATTGAGTAAGAAATAAGGAAAGTGTATTTAGTTATACGAGTACGGGGGGGGGGGAATTGAACAATACGTATCGGATAGCAATACTTCATGGCTATCTAATACTTTCAATGCGAATGTCTTATTGTTTGAGTTCAAAGGAAGATGGCAGGAGTAATCAGCAGCCTTGACCCAAATATCTCTCTCTCTTCACTTCGATTGTTTTTCAATAAGAGAAAACAATTGACCGCGAAATTGCATATTGAAGAGTTCACATCGGTTTAAAGTAAATATATTTTTAATAATTTAAAAATTCCTATCTATGGAGTACACAAAGGGAAATGAGAAAACAGGTTTTCTCCAAAGAATACATTTCGAATTTCATAAGTACAAAAAATAACGAACAGAGAATCAAATATCCGGAAATAATGAAAAAGCTATAAAAAGCAGACCAGGTCTAAATTAATAGGCGGTTAACTGATGCCTCAAATTTTTCTCAACCATCATCAAACCGGAAGTGTAATTTACATTTCAAGTTTTATATTTCTAAAAAAAAAAAAGAGAACTAAATTAAATTCAATCTGTTTAAAAATTAATATTTTTCTTAGTTTTTTTTTTTTCCTTCACAAAAGCTTGAAAATGTTCGTTATTAGTTTTCAATAAATAACTTTCCAGAAATTTAAGTAGATATTGTAAGATATACATATAATCCCGAAAAGTCATTGTTTTTTTATTAAGTACACAAATAATTTATTTAAGTTAAGTTAAAATTCTTTTAATGTTTTTTTCTCGAATTTTCGAGTTTCCAAGGAAAATTACTCTTCCAATTTTTGTAAATGAATATGAATAACCTTGGCGATAGACTTGGCGACAAAATTGGTGGTTATACATTGCGAAGTTTATATTTTTTGCATCTAGAAACACACAAATAGAGCCCAGGATTATTATCAGATGAGAAAACTTTAGAAGCTCCTACAAAGTTTCTTTTCAGCCTTCATAAGGACGATGCAGGGAAGGAATTTTCGGAAGTCAAACATTTGACAGCGACTGTGCGATTCATTTGCCTGATGCGAGATTGTGATTACGGATTTGAACTGTTGTATTCAGTATTTGTGTTATTTTTAAATGTGTGTTGCAAAAGATTTGTACGTATGTGTAGTATGCTGTTTCAAGAAATCTACTGTAGTTGCAGAATATATTACGAATTACTTCAAAAGAACCTGCCTGTTAACTGCGTGATCATTCCAAGCTTTTGAACGACGATCAATCACATAAACATACAGTAACTGTGACAAGTAAACATTTTAAAGATGGAACATACAATTCCTAAAATTCATCCTCCTATCGCAGGCAAGGTTAACAGCTATAATCTAAATTGAATTTTTTTTATGACAAAGCAATTGGTGTTCCTGTAATTTGCAACGAAATAGATAGCAATTTATATCAAACATGTAACATTGTCTTTCAACACTCAAACAGATAATTTTAGTATATAAAAAGTTCTACGCCTGTTAAATATGAAATTTCATTAAAACTGATGTTGGTTCATTATTCAACCAATGGGAGTGCCAAACCCCTTTCGAACACGCTTAACAACAACTATCAATAACAGATGATTAATGTAACTCTTCATCTCGCGACTATTAATTTGACTTCGCAGAATTATATAATTATAGAGACCAAAGAAAATTCTATTAGTTTTTATTAACATTTTCCTCGGTAGTCAAGGGCATACGACGAAAAAAAATTGCGGTATATATACATAGTACGTAAAAAAAAAAAAAGATGTATACGAGAACGCGAAACTCTCTAAAATATATTCTATTTTCTTCTAAAATTTTCAGAAGGTTTAAGTACGTTTAATCCATTGGAATTAAAAGCCAAAAATAGAATAGATTAAATTAGTATCAATTATTCAAATGACAAATCATTTGAAATTTTAAAAACTCAACACAGACGTGTGAAGAATGGAAAATGTGATCTCTCAGGATATGTTGCTAATCTTAATATGTTAAAATTGCTTTTTGATGGTCTAGAAAAATTAATGAATGCATTAATATACGATGCAAGAGTAAGTGTTCTTTTTGAAAGACTACCTGAAACTGACATTTTATTAAACAGTTAACTCATTTATTTTTCATTGCATTTTATAACCGGAATTATTTGTTAGTTATTCCGTCTCGAACGTCACATTAATTCTTTAAGTATAGAATAGAATTTTGGGTTCGTCTTGTATTCGGCAAACGATTTGTTGCATATTTAATAGGCAAAAACAAACATTTGATTCTGAATCATAAACTAAGGCAGCTGTGTGGATGTGAAAATGGATCTATTACGCGTAGACGCATAGGTTTAGAATATTATTTATTTTTCTCTGGTAAATTTTTAAATGTATTTGACACAAAATTGTATAGCTCTCTCTTTAAGCGTTTGTATTAAAAAAAATATAAATAACTAGCCTTCTCCTACCCACTTCGCTGGATGTTCCATGATAATGTCTAACTCTATATTTGTTTAGGTTATTGGTTAACATTTTGTTTGTATTAAAAATAAATTATTTATTACCTTCACCTCTAGATCTGAAAACAGGACTTGAATTTCTAAAACGGGATATATTTATCTTTTACTCTCTCGCAACCCCATCTTTTGGGAATAGAATTTCGCAAAACCCGTTTTTAACGAATTTCTACAAAACAAAAGAAATATGCTGGCTGCATTCATTTCAAGTCTATAATAGTTCAAAAACGAGAATTTTTATCTATAACGCTTCCGCAACTTCTCCTCGGAAGTCGATTTTCTCAAAACCCACGTTCTTAGCAGATTTCTTTTACCAAAAGAAACACGCTTGTCAAATTTAAAATTTGTATTTCTAATAGTCAAAAAACGCGAATTTTTATCTATAACACTTCCCGTACCCCCGGGTGTCGATTTCCTTATCGTTCTTAAACATTGTCAAATAAAAAAAATTGCCTCTCAATGCAGCAATTGTTCGTTAAACACGAGCTGGGTCGTAGCTAACGCCGTATCAATGATAAGGGGCCCCCAAGCTACAAGGGCCCCAAAATGTGTAAGCAAAAATCGTAAAATATTTTAGAGTCCACCAAAAAGGGCCTCCAAGGAATTTCGAAACGGGGCCCACTCAGATCTAGCGACGCCAGTGAATGCTGTATAACACAGCATTTATCCATTTCGTTGCAACAAAACAGCTATTTTTTGCCGCACGTGAAACGTTTTTCAGTCTTATATAATTAACCGATTGTATATGTCCCCCATTATACTCCATATAAGGGGAGGGGTGGGGGAGAATGCTAGTGTGAATATTTCTGGCTTTATAGTACCCGAACATGCGGCTCGCTTTAAAAAAATCATTAAATAAATATCAGCATATTTTTTAAATCTTCCTATGATTACATTCCCTTTGATTTACTTATATTAAAAAATACAGAAATTAAATCTTAATTATTTAATATCCAAAACAGAATTGGAAGTATCAAGTTACACTTTCAATCACTCTGCATATAAGGAAAAAGCATACTTCTTTTTGCCTGCATTCAGATTTAGACTCAACCATTAACAACAACAACAACAAAAAAGTACCTGGAGTAATTATCTCTTTTGGAAGCAAATAAATAAACAATTTTAAATGAAAAAAAAATTCGCATATTGAAAAACCTTGCTCCCTTTCATACGAGGTGCAGTAACAAAACTGTGTCAAATTCGCAATGGGACTTGGCGCACGGGCTTTATGATGACGAAACTGTTGATTTGAAAAAAGTCAGACGAATTTCTGCTTCTTTACGGAACCGCCAATTTAAATAAGTTACCCTTCATTGGGTTGTTTATTTCTCTCCGCGTTTCATTGGCGGCTGTAATTGCTATTAATTCTCTTTTTTTTCTGAGACAAGGGGAAGAAGTACTCATTGCAGATACAACAGAATGGCATATAAATAGAATCCATTATATATAATAATTGCTTTTTATTCTAAAACGAATTCTTTTTTTTTTCAATTCGGAATTTCAAAATTGATTTCATTTTACACTATAAAGGTCCGATTCACTGTGAAAGTAGAATACGTCGATGTAGGTATGTCATTGCGAAATTGGAAATTTAAAAAGCCGTAAAGACTCACGCTATTGTTCTCTCAGTAATTTTTCAGTTTAAAAAAAATAACGCGCTATTTTTAATGGTTTAAGTTATTTTGTTTCTCAAGGTTAAAACACTAAAGCGATGCAAGAGGTTCTAAGGTGCTTTAGAATACTTTATGTGTTAAGGAGAAGAAAAGTAATACAAGTAGTTATAAAATGATAAGTTGTGTTTGTAAATGTAAGTATGATGCTATATTCAGATTTTAATATGTTAAGCGTAACAAACGAATACTATGAAGGGCAACGAATCAGAAAATTTAGTGTTTTAAAAGGACAATTTCGTTGGTTGCATATTCTTCGTATGCACCAGAAGAATTTGGTTGGAAGTTATCTAAAAATGCTTTGAAACTATTTTAAAATAAAATCATAAATATATAGTTATATAAAATATCCTACATTATATATCAGCATCACTTTGTAAGAAATTAGAATTAATTACACAAATGTTAATGAAAATATGTAAATGATGCGTGTGAGGGAGTAACAAAATTAAGATTCTCATATTCAGGATTAGAAAAAAAATTCCATTTTAAATATTATTAAAATGATAAAAAAAAATCTCTAGTCGGAAAATATTTGAAATCAAATTTCGATGAATGATTTATGAACTAAATACGTATACGAGATAAAACATCTGTGATGGATCTATACGGTTCCTTCAACTAACTCCATGGGATTCCTTTGGGGCCATCATTTGTTCAACCAGCTTTCTCCGAGGAAAAGAGAGCGTGATTATGCAAATAAAGTTTAATATATATATTCTGTATTCGCGAGTTTTGAGAGTTAGTGAAGTGAGAATTGAAGGTTAGTGAAGTGAGGATAGCTTGGATGTGAAGTGAGTTGATGAGAAGTTAGCAATCCGTCAGTAGTACGTGTACGTAAACAGTGTACGACCCGAGAGGTTGGAAATTCGGAAAGTGCTTAGTTCCACTATTGGAGAAGTGTTTAAGGCCACGTCTAAAAGATTAAAGGATTGCAAGAGTTCTGGTACATCTTATTTCAAGTAGAAATTAGAGAGTTACATTATTAGCACACTTCTAAATTAAAACAAGCTTTGTATAAGTTGTCGTAAGGATAGATTTGCATGATCGTATATATTATCCCCACGCTATCTTGTCTCACCTTAGTCTTCTGATTGATCTAATTTATCTTAATTAGAGTGTTATTTGTGTCTGCGTTGAATATAGAGATAAATAAATAATTTAAGTTCATCACGTCGTCTGATCATTTAGTTCCTCCCACACATCTAGCCGGGTCACAGGGAATAAGGAATGCCAATTCCTTACACATCAATCAGTTAATTTCATAAATACGTATTTTTTTATTTACACATATACATATATACATCTTCTTTTATGCGTATTTTTTTGCGAGGATGTTTGCACGTAAAACACTTCAACGTCTATCAACCATTCTTCAAAGATTTTACTGTGTAATATGAGTTTCTTGATTTTAAATTAATTACACATCCAGTTTATACATAATAATAGACACGTTGCTTTTAAAATATATTTGAGACTTGCAGCCGCGGTAGCTACGAGGTCATGGTCACGAACTCGTGGCCTGCGTTGTCGAGTCGTGAGTTGACTGAAGACCTTTCGTGTAGAGGGGATGATACACTAGAGACTCAAAATCCTCAAGTTGGTGTGATGTGTCAGCTCAGGTGTCGTCCTTGTCACTTGACTGTTGTTTAAAATTGCAAGGTCCGTTGCCAATAGCCCTCAAGTTGCTTTAGAGTTCGACGGAAATTAAAACCAAAATACAATATCTTTGAAACGATTTTAATTTTTTTAAATTTCTGGATCTATTATTTAACTAAAATATTTGACAGAATTTTGTATAAATATCTATCATAAAGTATTGGGGAAAAAATATTTTAAATTGACAGTAGCTTATTTCTTTTTGATTTTAAGGTATGCGATCAAAATTCATTAATAAATCTGAATATATCCATTATACCTTCTCGCAAAATTCAGTTTATCACAGTAATTTCATGCGCAATCTCTGTGTATCATTAAATTTTGACCACAACAACAAATCTTGACCACAAACACCCCATTCTCCAGATTTTCAATGCGACAATTTTGGAACGCCATGAAATTTAACATACAGTATGACACACATTTTAAAAGAATTAACGCTCGAAGTTTCCAAGTTATTATGCAAGATCTTTGACATTTGGGTTATAGCGACCTGCAATTATTATATTACAACAAACTTCCTACTGTTGCGGTTACAAGGTTAACCTTCAGGACATAAGCAAGTATATTTAGTAGCAGACAAAATAAGTAACAGAAAAAAATACCAGTCCACATTTATTATTCTGCCTTCGGAAAACGTCAAGAGTGTGCCCAAGAATTTATGACCACCCTGTAGGAAGCATCATTTATATAGGAACTGCCTTCTACATGTAATTATTCGAAACACAAACGCGGACCAATTTGTCAAATGACACCAGCACTTGCAAGAATAAATTACCTTCTTAGACTTTATGGAGTCAGAGATGGAAAAACAATTAAATATCAGTCATAAACAAGGATCAAAGAGGTCAATGACAAAGGATATATATCCTTTAAGAACTTGACCAACATATCAAAATGAAGAAGAAGAGCATTTAAGGAATGACATGTACTTTTAATGTGACCGCGAAAACAATTTGATGCCAAGATGCTTTTGATAAGACGAAATAAATCACTATAATCATGCTTCTTACAAAGAGCAATTAAGTAAAACAGCTGTATTGTGACTCTATTAAATACATTCATCATTCACCTGACGAA